>CM067507.1:52500-67500 GCA_034509495.1 Acestrorhynchus altus | reverse complement strand
ATGAAACAGACTCGGGTTAAAGCTGTATGTTTGCTTCTTTTCCACAGAGAACAGAAACCACACCATCAAGACTGATTACGTTCAAGGGAACAAGGTTCTCTCCAGAGTAACAGCTTTCTGTCTCCAGTTCCACGCATTCTGTCAGAACCCTCACCAGAGAACCGATCCCTCCACTGCAGGGTGAGTGCACCAATCTGAACAGGTGTCACTCTCTGAGGAGCTAACAGAGAGTGATGTTAGTTCCCATCATCCAATCCTACATCCTCCTTCCACTCCTAACCAGGAAATCCACTCTGAGCTCTTCTGGCCGATCTCCACTCTGAGCTCCTCAGGCCGATCCCCACTCTGAGCTCCCTTGTACGTATCCCCCACTCTGAGCTCCTCAGGCCAATCTCCACTCTGAGCTCCTCTGGCCGATCCCCACTCTGAGCTCCTCAGGCCGATCTCCACTCTGAGCTCTTCAGGCCGATCTCCACTCTGAGCTCCTCAGGCCGATCCCCCACTCTGAGCTCCTCAGGCCGATCTCCACTCTGAGCTCCTCAGGCCGATCCCCACTCTGAGCTCCTCAGGCCAATCTCCACTCTGAGCTCCTCTGGCCGATCTCCACTCTGAGCTCCTCAGGCCGATCTCCACTCTGAGCTCCTCAGGCCGATCTCCACTCAGAGCTCCTCAGGCAGATCTCCACTCTGAGCTCCTCAGGCAGATCTCCACTTGTGTTTTTCACAATTCAAGCACAGCTGAGTAATGGGTAGAGTTAGGAATAGGGTTCAACGTTCTAGAACAGACACATACAAGCTAGCTGAAAAGTTCCATCAGCCATACTATGTCCATGGGATGAGTTGGAGTGATGGAGCTCCACTGAAGCTCTTTGGGGTGACTTGGACTGATGTTTATCACTCTTTGACTGGTGTTTATCGCTCACTCTTTACTTGTCCCAATGATCATTACATGACATTGGATGCAGTCAGTTCTTCACAGCAATGTTCTAACCTGTACTGCAATACCATGTACAAAACTGTGAAACATTGTTAGCAGAACCGAGCTGGAGGTCTGGCGCGGATAGAGCAGATAGCTGTCAGACAACAGATCCAGTGGTGCTCTCTGTCTGTTAACTCTGGGATCTGGGGTCGTGACCTTTCTGTTTACGGTTAGCCCTGCTGCCGTCTGCTCTGGGTGGTCCACGTGTCCGTTGTAGGGCTGGTTCTGGGAAGAGTGACTCAGCAGCAGAGAGAGATCCAGAACTAACAGCATGGTTATTTCACAGCACTTTCCTCACACTCCATTTATCTGAACCTCACAAAGATTATTTATAAGATTAGAGAAAGACATGATGAAACGTCAGGCACTTGACTGGACCAAAACTGGACCAAAACTGGAACAAAACTGGACTGAATCTAGAGTGAAACTGGACTGAGTGCTGTGGAGAGCTTACAGATCTTAACATGAAAAAATGCTCAAAGCTTCATAAGCTGCAGCATCAATGTTCTGCTATTAAAGGACCCGTTTGGCCGAGGTCAGTGTACAGTGTTCAGTATCTGACCTGAGCTTCTTTAGGTTACAATGGGAAATGCTAGACTTAGGTCACTATCAAACAATGGACTGTATCTCCATGAACCCCATGTCCAAAAATTTTTGTCTCTCTAAACACACCCAGTGATCTAATACTTACAGGAGGTCCCTGATCTCCCAGTGGTCCTGGAGGTCCACTGGATCCTGGAGCACCAGGGGCTCCTGGACTGCCCTACAGTGAGATACACAGCAAGACCAAGAGTGAACATCTGACACAGCAGATGAAAGGTAAAGTTGGGCTCCTCAGGTTGGGCAAGAAATGTTTGCTTTTGTACTTACGATTGGTCCTGCTGGGCCCATCTGCCCCTGTGGTCCATCTTTACCAGGCAAACCCTGCAGACATATAGTACAATACTAAACTGCAGCAGGTTGAATGGGTGGAGCTAAACTGCAGCAGGCTGAATGGGTGGAGCTAAACTGTAGCAGGCTGAATGGGTGGAGCTAAGCTGCAGCAGGCTGAATGGGTGGCGCTAAACTGTAGCAGGCTGAATGGGTGGAGCTAAACTGTAACAGGCTGAATGGGTGGAGCTAAACTGCAGCAGGCTGAATGGGTGGAGCTAAACTGTAGCAGGCTGAATGGGTGGAGCTAAACTGCAGCAGGCTGAATGGGTGGAGCTAAACTGTAGCAGGCTGAATGGGTGGAGCTAAACTGCTGCAGGCTTACCCTCTGACCCAGTGGCCCATCTCTGCCGGGCCCTCCATTGGACCCTGGTACTCCCTGATAGAGACAAAAAGCAAATAAACAAACAAACAAATACAATTGAGATGAAAAACATTAACAAACAGTAAATATGTTGTATGTATCATAGGAACTCTTAGTCCAGCAGGGGGCAGTGCAGAGTGTGTCCATACTGCATTTTCCAGTCCACCTTAAATGGTGCAGCAGTTACATTCTTTCTACTGTATAGCCTGCTGACCTTTTTACCCAGCCTAGCTGTGTGTGTGTGTGTGTGTGTGTGTCTGTGTGTGTGTGTCTGTGTGTGTGTGTGTGTGTGTGTGTGTGTGTGTGTGTGTGAGTGTCTATGTGTGTCTGTGTGTGTGTCTGTGTGTGTGAGAGTGTGTGTGTCTGTGTGTGTCTGTGTGTGAGTGTGTATGTGTATGTGTGTGTGTGTCTGTATGTGTGTCTGTGTGTGTGAGAGTGTGTCTGTCTGTGTGTCTGTGTGAGTGTCTATGTGTATGTGCGTGTGTGTCTGTGTGTGTGTCTGTGTATGTGGATGTGTGTGTGTGTGTATGTGTGTGTGTCTGTGTGTGTGTCTGTGTGTGTGTCTGTGTGTGTGTGTGTGTGTCTGTGTGTGTGTCTGTGTGTGTGTGTGTGTGTGTGTGTGTGTCTGTCTGTGTGTGTGTGTGTGTGTGTGTCTGTGTGTGTGTGTGTGTATGTGTGTGTGTGTCTGTGTGTGTGTCTGTGTGTGTGTATGTGTGTGTGTGTGTGTGTGTGTCTGTGTGTCTGTGTGTGTGTCTGTGTGTCTGTGAGTGTGTGTGTGTGTGTGTGAGTGTCTATGTGTGTGTGTGTGTGTGTGTGTGTGTGTGTGTGTGTGCTAGAGAGAGTGTGAACACTGATGGTCTTTGTGTCCTGAGTGGACGATGTCTCTCGGGGATTTTCGGAGCACTGTTCTCATCAAAGCTCTATTCTTTAAGAAATGAAAGTGTCACTGTGGAGCTGCAGAGCCATTAGAGTGACATTCGGAAAATTAAATCCGCCTAAACTTTTGTTCTGGGACAGCAGGAATCTCAGGCTGGAGCTCCGTGGAACATGGTAGTCACATGGACACACTGCGGAAAAGCGATCTCCGCTGATTAGAGCATCTGGACTATCTGTAATGCAGCTGTGTGCTGGGAGAATTGGGCTCCTCCTCTATGTGTGAAGAATGATGTCCTTCGAGAGTCCCTCATGGACAGCTACGTTTATGGACATTACAGAAGCAGCATCTGCAGTGACAGAAGTATGTGGACTGAGACAGTAGATTAACATTCTGATCCAGTCTGTCTGTGGCCTTACCTGAGCACCAGGTAGACCTGGGTCACCTTTCTCTCCTTTCTCTCCTGGAGCTCCCTGAGGTCACACACACACAGACACACAGACACACACACACACACACACACACACACACACACACACACACACACACACACACACACACACACAGGGAAATTAGAAATGTCTACTGGGCAGTTCTCCCTTTGTGTCCAGTCTTGTCTACTGCAGGTGCTCATTCCAAACTCGCCAGAACTCACCTAACCTGGCCTCCTCACACACCTGACCAGGTGAGCTCCTGTTAAACTGGTATGACAACCTGCAGCCCCTCAACCCCCTCAGATAACCCTGGATTCTCTGGACCCTCTGGATCCTCCCCATACCCCTGAGTATCTGATGAGACACTATAACTGGACTTTTCCCAGTGAGTGTAGCCCAGAACCCACAGACCAGACCTCAGTGAGCATCTTACCGGTGGTCCCTGGATGGAAAGCCCACTCGGCCCCTGTGGTCCAGGGGGGCCCTGTGGTCCAGTTGGTCCGCTCTCACCTACTGGACCTTGTGGTCCCTGTAGTAATCAGACACAGAAAATGTAACATCAAGTTCATTTTGATGGAAGTCTGTTAGAGATTACTATCAGTCCACCTTAAATGTGCCTGAGGTGCCAGAATGAAAGTGTTGCATTATTTAAGGTGGACTGGATATAAAAGGCTTGATTGAGAAGCTTGTGATTCTCCTGTGAAACTGCACAGTGTGACTTACCACAGAGCCTGGCTCCCCCCGGTCACCTCGAGAACCTCTTATACCAGGACCACCCTTTACCACACACACACACACACACACACACACACACACAGAAAATAATGAATTGAATGAACAGAGACACACTTCCACTCACTGCTGCTCTTTCTTCTTATTAGAATTCATACTGGATATGATCCCATATAAGTGCTTATCCTCAGCTGCACCAGCTGCTTGCAGTCTCAGACGTGAACTGATCTACCTCTTCCAGTTTGCTGTAATTATGTCCTGCAGTGTGGGGGCAGCCGTAAGTTGGTTCCTGACCCGGGGGGCTACAGACGCTTGGGGGAATGTGGTTCATGCACTAAGCTGCCGTGTCGTCCACACAGGATGCAAGAAATATAGACATTCTCACACCAGAAAGAGAGAGAGAGAGAGAGAGAGAGAGATAGAGAGAGAGAGAGATAGAGGGGATGAGGGAATCTATAAAGCCAGACAGGAGTGGACTAATTAGCTCATAACGACTCGGATCTGAGCATGTGTTTTCCGGCTTGGCCTTTCTGAGTCTCTCTCTCTCTCTCTCATACGGTGTGCTCTACTCTGTTCCTCCAGACGAGCTGATTATTTCTGCTGTATTGAGCTCTACCTGCAGCGCCAGCTGAATTAAGCAATCAGACTGAGATCTCTCTCTCTCTCTCTCTCTCTCTCTCTCTCTTTATCTAATCACTGTTTTTGTTCAGTCTCTGCCTCTGTCTCCCACTCCAGTATCAGTCTGACTCATCCTTCGCTCCAGAAAACCACTGACGCTGTTACATGGCCTCGGGTGCACCAACCTGACCAGTGAAGTGTGTGTGGGGGTGTGATGGTGTTTGTGTTGGTACTGTGAGTCAGCGTTTCTCTGTACATGCTAAAGGTAGATTAGGTAATTTAATTAATTCAGATACTATAAATACAGTAATTTCACTAAATCAGATTAAATACATGAGTTTACCTGAACGTTACTCAGAAACAGGCCGTATGGATCAGTATGGTATAGTGGGGGAACCGTAGTGTCACAGCAGTGCTGCTGTGGGAACTGTAGTCTTGTTTGTCCCCTCCTCTCTCTCTCTCTCTGTCTGTCTGTCTGTCTGTCTGTCTGTCTCTCTCCCTCTTGTTGTCACATGTGGACAGAGAGGCTCAGGTGCGGTTTCATATCTCTCTTTATTCTTTCTCTCTCTCTCTCTCTCTCTGTTCTCACCTCTACATTGAACATGCTAACTTTAACGCTACACTCATTCATTCACTACATTACAGGCTGCATGATCTACCTCAGGGGGCGCTATAGGGAACACACCGTAACCCTCACACCTGTACAGTTCTGAAACTGTTAAACTGAGGTGCCGTCACGTTAGCTAATGTAGCAGGTTTAGAAACATGCACTTACTTATTTAGGTTGTTAAGAGAAATAAAGAGTCATACTGGTGGTCCGGAGGGTCCTGGGGGTCCTTTACTGTCCTGAGAACAGGTGCATGCGTGGGGCAGAGGGGGACAGTCCTGTTCGACTCTCTAAAGAGACACAAAAAGCAGTTCCCATCACTATCCTGATCAATTCCACTGTGCGGTGAATGTGTTATGGAAACCATCAGCTCTACAACCCAGTTACACGTTTACCCCGTGTGAGGAAGCAGCCAGAGACCCCCACCAGACCCCGATGTAGCATTACAGCGAACCAGTTCAGTGATTTATGTAATCTGACGTGTGTGTGTGTGTGAGTGTGTGTGAGGGTCTGCTGTTTATATGGCCACTCTGATGGAGTGCTGCTCTGTAGAAGGGTGACAGAGTAATCGGCTCACTCTCACCAGGCCTGGAAGCTCACAGCACTGATCTCGCCCGGCCCACGAGGTGCTGCACACAATATCAAACATCTGCAACTGGAACTGTGGACACACACACACACACACACACACACACACACACACACACACACACATTACACAACAGTACAGTACAGCTTCTGTGCTCTATATCAATAATAAACACACAATTCCACATTTATAACACAACAGGACCCACATTCACTCTCCACATTATTCATGTGTCTGAAGTAACCCTGGTGCTGAGATATTTGGTACAGGTTGGGGGATCTTCTGCTATGATCTTTTCACTGTAACCCACCTTCAGAGTGGATCTGAATGAAGTCTGGAGAGACAGACAGAGAGAATCTTACCGGAGCCGAGTTGTCTTTGGTCCCACGAGATCGTACCATCCGGCCCAGAACCTCCATGCCGTCTACGGTGATGTTTCCTGCAGCACTGATGGGCTTCTCGCCCGCCGTCTTACAGTCGATCACCACTCTCGCTGAGGTTTTACTGATCACCACATGGAGCTGCGTGAAGAACAGACACACCAATGTTTATTTATTTAACCAAACGTTGGAACCCATGATTGTACTAGATATCAGATGTTTCTGCAGAACACTGAAGCGCTGCTGATTCAGCACAGCTTCGCCAACGCCTGTGTGTGTGTGTTGAGAAACAATGAACAGCCAATGAGCCGAGCCAGACTACACACACTGGTCCGTTTGATCCAGCGCCGCAAAGCTGCGTGAAGACAATCCGTGGATAGTTTTGCTCCAGGATCAGGATCTCCTCCAAACCGTAGTCTCTGTACAGCTGTAATAACAGCGTGAGTGACTATTGTGCTCCCCCTGCATCCCCCTCGTGCAGTAGTGCTGCTGTGGTGCGACTGCCGTGCGAGAGCGTTCACACTGCGGAAATTACATTCAGCTGAGGTAAGAGAAACCGTGCCCTCCGGCACCAACTTGATTCTTATTAGCAGTTCTGAACCTAAGCCGAGATTCACTGTCAGAATGCATAATCACCACCGTCTGACTCGAACCCCCAACTCTATACAGCTCAACCACTGCATGGTATGAACCCCACCTGTACTGTGTCCCAACCACTGTACAGCCCACATGGCTGAAATTCCCACTCCAGACCAACCACCATTCGGTCCGAACCCCAACCTACAACAGGCCGACCTCCCTTCGGCCCATCCACAGAACAGCACGATCCCCTGCTCTACCACAGCTCAACCACTATAGGCTTGAACCCTCACTCTCCTGCAACCCAACCACTGTATGGCTCTGCTGAACTGCAGAGCCTGTACTGTAGCCAAACCACCATCCTCTCCTCCAGCCCACCAGTATACAGCACAAAACAAAAGACTGAATTAACAATGTGCTTTTATCCATAGTTCTGAAATGTTGTTCATATACTCAGAGATGTATGTTCTGGTGAAATCTCTCAAAGTAAAGACGTAACTATGGAGAGAAGCGATGGAACAGAAAGAGACAGTGAAAGGGAAAGAGAGTGACTGACCTTGTGGAAACTGCCATAAAAGATCCTCCCAACTTCTGGCCCTTCAAACGTCACAGTCTGGAAGTCTCCCTGATAGTCGTAGTTAAAGAAGGTCAATGTTTTTCCAGCATCTGATCAGAGAAACAGAAACAGGGCTGATTATGAGATGTTTCAGATTCACAGGCAAACAATGAATAACCACAACAAAACCATCACCAGATACAACAACCGTTTAAAGGACGGGGGCAGCCGCCCCGAGGCAATACTCACTGTCCAGGATGATGCCAACCAGGGGTTCGTTGTCTTTGTTAAGGATTTCCCACAATGCAAAGGGTTCCTGTGGGGTTTCGGGTAAGATGCGAATGAGTACAGAGATGGTGTAGTCCGAAGGGAGACCCTCAGGGTGCAGAAATCTACAAACACAAAAATCAATCAGGACAGAGGGTCAGCTTTCACTTCTACCTTAATAAAATACTCAAAATACAAAGACCAACCTGAACATTATGTCCACCTCCGTGTCTCTACTCTCTCTGTCCACTCTATCAACTCATAGTTCTATAATTCAGACTGTAGTTCATCTGCTTCTCTGATACTTTATTCTCCTCCTTTCACCCTGATCTTCAGTGATCAGGACCCCACAGGACCACCACAGAGCAGATATGATGTGGGTGGTGGGTCATTCTCAGCACTGCAGTCACACTGACATGGTGGTGGTGTGTTAGTGTGTGTTGCTGGTACGAGTGGATCAGACCCAGCAGTGCTGCTGGAGTGTTTAAACACTGTGTCCACTCACTGTCCACTCTATTAGACACTCCTACCAAGTGTCTCCACCTTGTAGATGTAAAGTCAGCTGGACATTTCTGCTTGGTGGACTGTTCTCAGTCCCACCCCAGAGGTAATGAAGAAATCCTGAACATCAGAGTAGCGACTGATGGGGAATAAACAGAGGTGTCCTCAAGCATCCTCCTCAATGCAGCTGTAGTTTTCCACAATCTTAGACGTGGCTGCTAATGGCTGGTCCCTCTGAAATAAAAGCCCGGCAGTGATCAGCCTGGACAGTGTTTACAGAGCGGCTGTGGTGAGAGAGGCTCAGAGAAAGACTCGCTCCCCTGCTCACAGGCTCTGAGACCCTACGCTGTAATAACAGAGCTCCATCTGAGGCCTGGAAAGACAAGCCTAATCTAAATATTGTCCCTCAGAGGGGTGAAGGGAGGATCTGTCAGAGCTATCGGGACCCAAACAAATCATCACGGCCCATAATGCTCTTCACCTCTGAAGCAGTATACGGTTATGTTGTGTTAGGGCTCTGCGGGTGGCTGTCAGCCGTTTGGATGCCATCTCTTCTAGCTTTGGCTACTGGAGCCACCGAAGTTAAAGCCTGTTAAATTACTGCTGGATTCCATCAGGAACTGAAGCAGGACCAACAGCATCCCAGCCCAGGTCAGTCCAGCAGGAAGACGGCTACAACAGCAATAACACTCGCCTGAGAGGCTGTGCTCTGAAATTAGGCTGTGGGGTTATCGCGCAAGGTAGTCTGAAGTCTGTCCAGCGTGGTTTCACACACACACACACACACACACACAGACACGCAGACGTACCTGGTTGGCTGTGAGACGAGGGCATCTGTATGTAGTCTGTAACAGGGGAAGCTGTTGAAGGTCCCAGGCTCCATAGAAACTCCCTCTATGTTACTGTACTGTTTCTCCACCAGACCAAACATCTCCATCATCCTGAATCCTGCAGCAGCAAGAACAACACACTAATCAGAGTCCCATCAGATTAACTGTGTGTGTGTGTGTATTTGTGTGTATGTTTGTGTGTGTGTGTGTGTGTGTGTGTGTTCTCTTACCTGCCAGAGTGTTCCCACTCATCAGTAGTGAAGGACAGGCTGGAGACAAAGAGCTCAGGTTATATTTCATATCAGTAATAAATAAATATATGTTAAATAATGATAAATACAGCAAACTCACTGGCTGTCGCCGCTTCACACACAAACGTTATGAGCTGCTCTTCGATCTTCTTCACAGCATCCAGATCATCCACAAAGAAGACATGTCTCTCACTGGGTTTACTGGCAATGTTGACCAGCTCTCCGTAATCAGCGTCCGCAAAACCGATTGCGAAGATTATGAACCCTAAACACAGAGTCCGTAACTGACTCTCACTCCTCACATCACAAACAGAACCTTAAAACACTCTCGAATCAACTGCCTGGAAGAGTGAGTGGAGTTAACCTTCTGTAAGCTGAATGCTAAGTGAGGCCAAACTGTCATATGTAAACACTCCGGTAGATTGGGTGGAGTTAGAATGATGTATGCTGAATGGATGAGGTGCTGAAGGTTGGACCAGGACTAGTTGCCCACCTGCATCAGCACCTCTGTAGAAACGTACACAGACCCTCATTATCTGCTACTGTTCTGTTCTGTCCACCATCAAACTAACATCACACCAGTACAGCAGAGTATTACACCAGAGGTGTGGGGGTCCAGTGTCCCCTAAAGAGCTATGTATGAGTAGTTTGGTCAGAAGACGCCCCCCTTGTGAGCCTGGTTCCTCCCGAGATTTCGTCCTCCAGCTCTGGGGGAGTTTCTCCTGCCCTGTCGCCTGTTGGTTTGCTCACTAGGAGGTCTGTTTCTTACCCTTTGTTCCGGTGTTGTTCACCTTTTTCATTTTTGATTTCTGTGAAGCTGCTCTGTGATAACGTCAGAGTGCTACCCAAACACATGTCGATTTGATTAGATTTGATTTGATTAGGCTGAATGGGCGTGGCTTAGCTGCTATAGGGTAGTTAGGTGTGGAAGTGTATGAAGTGAGAGGATGGCCCAGATCTACAGTGGAGTGTCACTTACCCTCTGTCTGCATCTCCATGGAAATCTTGTTGACATCATCCTGCGAGCGCCCATCCGTCAGCACCACCAGCACTCGGGGAATTCCTCTCCTTGACCCCGCCTCTGGTGTGAAGATGTTCTCCTTCACATGTTTAATAGCTCGACCTAAAAACAGGAATAGACTGGACCACTGACTGACTGTATCTCTGCAGCCCTGCCCTGCCCAGCACTGACTGACCAATCCCAGCCCAGTTTACAGCCCCGCCCACAGACTGACCAACCGAAACAGTTTACAGCTGTATAGCCCCACCCACTGATTTACCAATCTCTACCAGTTCAGAACAAGTTTATATCAGTTCTCTTGAAAACAGACACACACACACACACACACACACACACAGACACCTTCCTCATGCCTAACAGGAGAGTTGTGAGGGAAGACTGACTGCAGGAGTGAGAAAGAGGGAGTGAGGAGTGAGTGATGGGTGAGTTAGGAGTGATACATGCCTGTTTTGGTGTTTCCTCCTTTGTAGGAGATTCTCTGCACGGCATCCAGCAGAGACTCTTTATCACTGTAAGAGTTCAGCGTAAACTCCGTCCGAGCATCATCACTAAACTGCACTATCCCCACCTGAGGGCGAGAGACATCCAGACACAGAGACAGGAGCGTTTTACAGACTGACAGACAGTGGTGTAGGGGGTAAAACACGCTCTATCTCTCTCTCTGGATCCTGGATTAAATCTCAGGAGCGCGGATTGAAACAGAGCTTCTGTTTAAGCCCAACATTATTCAACATTATATAAACCAACTGGCTAAAATATTAGAACAGTCTACAGCTCCGGTTTTCACTCTGCACGATGCAGAGATCAAACTCCTGCTCTATGCAGACGACCTGGTCCTGCTGTCCCCCGACAGAGCAGGGTCTGCAGCAGAACCTGGACCTGCTGGAGCAGTACTGCCAGACCTGCCCCCTGTAAACCTGAAAAGACCAAGATTATGACGTTTCAGAAAAGACCCAGACCTCAGAGAACCAAACACACATTTACATTAGCAACAGATGAACTCAGCCTCTCCTCCAACTCTAATTATTTAGGAATCACACCCAGTTCCTCTGGGAATTTTCAACAGGCAGTGAATCAGCTGAGAGAAACGGCACACTCGGTAAAACATACCCTCTTTCAAGAAATTGTAATATTTGAAAATATAAAAATATTTGAGTTTGTAACTGAACCTATCGCCCTTTATGGAGGTGAAGTGTGGGGTCCACTTACCAATCAACAATTTGACAAATGTGACAAATATCCAGTTGAGATTCATGCAGAATTCTGTCAAAATATTTTAAAAGTGCATAGAAACACCACCAACAATGCCTGCAGACCAGAATTAGGCCAATATCCATTAATTATTAAGATACAAAAAATGGGCAATCAAATTCTGGAAGCATGTAAAAATAGCAACCCCACTCATACCATTATCTGTGTGTGTGTGTCTGTGTGTGTGTGTGTGTGTGTGTGTGTGTGTGTGTGTGTGTGTGTGTGTGTGTGTGTGTGTGTGTGTGAGACACTACACTAATGCTATTTTAACTTTAGCCCCTCTCTGGAGTTAAACTGTGGGTGGTGTAGGCACTCCAGCATCCAGATGTCAATTGTATTTCCCACAATGCCTTAGGGCAGGAAAGACAGACAGCGCTGATGTTGTGATATGATCCTCAGAGAGCTCATTACTGGAGCGGCGGTCTGGTTTTAAATATGGAAGCGTAGAACTGAACTGTTTTTGATCTAAATCTTTAACCCTTTAACCTTGAGGGTCTGTGAGGGTCCACACTGCAGCTCTTTGCCCTGACTGCAGAACGTCTGAGTTCCACAGGAGAACCTGAATGGTGGAGAATTCAGCACAGTGTGAGGGTGAGATTTAAATGGTCTCTGTATCTCCAGCCCACCTGTGTTCCTTCAGGGTTGATGAGGTCGAGAGCACCGGTGGTGCTGTATAGGAAGCGGATAATCTTCTGAAAGTTGTCATCTCCGATACTCCAGGATCCGTCCACCAGGAATACCAGATCCGCCTTTGCTGCTTTGCACACTGGAAGGAGGGGGTAAAGGGATTGGGGGTTGTGGGGGGTGTAGAGGAGTGTTTGGTGGTATAGAGGAGTGTTTGGGGTGTAGAGGGGTTGGGAAGTGTTTGGGGTGTAGAGGGGTTGGGGAGTGTTTGGGGTGTAGAGGGGTGTTTGGGGTATAGAGGGGTTGGAGAGTGTTTGGTGTGTAGAGGGGTTGGGGAGTGTTTGAGGTGTAGAGGAGTGTTTGAGGTGTAGAGGAGTGTTTGTGGTGTAGAGGGGTTGGGGAGTGTTTGCGGTGTAGAGGGGTTGGGGAGTGTTTGAGGTGTAGAGGAGTGTTTGCGGTGTAGAGAGGTTGGGGAGTGTTTGCGGTGTAGAGGGGTTGGGGAATGTTTGTGGTGTAGAGGGGTTGGGGAGTGTTTGTGGTGTAGAGGGGTGTTTGCGGTGTAGAGGGGTTGGGGAGTGTTTGCGGTGTAGAGGAGTGTTTGCGGTGTA
This sequence comes from Acestrorhynchus altus, assembly GCA_034509495.1. Taxonomy (NCBI): domain Eukaryota; kingdom Metazoa; phylum Chordata; class Actinopteri; order Characiformes; family Acestrorhynchidae; genus Acestrorhynchus; species Acestrorhynchus altus. Next base: position 54,506 of record CM067507.1, on the reverse strand, counting down.
GAGGAGTGTTTGCGGTGTAGAGGGGTTGGGGAGTGTTTGCAGTGTAGAGGAGTGTTTGCGGTGTAGAGGGGTTGGGGAGTGTTTGCGGTGTAGAGGAGTGTTTGCGGTGTAGAGGGGTTGGGGAGTGTTTGCAGTGTAGAGGAGTGTTTGCGGTGTAGAGGGGTTGGGGAGTGTTTGCGGTGTAGAGGAGTGTTTGCGGTGTAGAGGGGTTGGGGAGTGTTTGCGGTGTAGAGGAGTGTTTGCGGTGTAGAGGGGTTGGGGAGTGTTTGCGGTGTAGAGGGGTGGGTTGAGTGAGTAAATTCACAGAGAAGGAAATTTTAGATCATTGTTCTGAGTATCAGATTACATCACTGAGCTTCTCATCCATCTCCAACTACACCTCTCCCGTCTCCTCCACATTAACCCTGTAATGACCGTATCAGACTTGCTGAAGGTCATTTAGTCCAGATGTTCTCTGAGGTCTGAACTTTTCATCTCATGTGTAAAAACATCATCACTTGTTCACACAGCAAATGTGTGTCTGATCCTGATTGGCTGAAGCCACTCCAGCCTGCTGTGGGTCAGACAGGTGGGTCTGATCAAGGATGGTCAGATTTTCTCAGTGGACTGAACCAGTTCACATGAGAGTGTCTGTTACACTTACACTGAAACTCTGTGTGTGTGTGTGTGTGTGTGTGTGTGTGTGTGTGTGTGTGTGTGTGTGTGTGTGTGTGTGTGTGTTTCAGTGTATTGAGCTTCAGAGACATAAAGGTCATCTGTCAGATGAAACATTCGTTAGTTAAAGGTCAGACGACACACGGGGACACCACTGACCAACAACCAATAGACAGCACAGTTACTACCTGGCACTCTTTTTTGTGTGCTCTCTCACTTTCTCACTCTCTTACCTTCTTTGGCTGGAGGGATGGTGGGGGGTGGGGCTGTGGTGGGTGGAGCAGTTGGTAGTTGGGTTGGAGCTGGAACTACAGAAGAAATACACATCACAGACCATAATTACACAACAGCTGATCTCCATACACACCTTCAGAGCCTGTCCACCATAATCACACCATCATCAGACAGAGGGTATTAGAGAGTCAGAGGGGGATTAGAGAGAGTCAGAGGGGGATTAGAGAGAGTCAGAGGGTATTAGAGAGTCAGAGGGGGATTAGAGAGTCAGAGGGGTATTAGAGAGTCAGAGGGGGATTAGAGACTCAGAGGGGGATTAGAGAGTCAGAGGGGTATTAGAGAGAGTCAGAGGGTATTAGAGAGTCAGAGGGGGATTAGAGAGTCAGAGGGGTTAGAGACTCAGAGGGGATTAGAGAGCTGAGGGGATTAGAGACTTAGAGGGATTAGACTCAGAGGGGATTAGAGCTGGGAGGGGGATTTAGAGAGTCAGAGGCATTAGAGAGAGTCAGAGAGGGATTAGAGAGCGAGGATTAGAGACTAGAGGGGGATTAGAATCAGAGGGGATTAGAGAGTCAGAGGGGATTAGAGAGTCAGGAGGGGATTAGAGAGTCAGAGGGGATTAGAGAGTCAGAGGGGATTAGAGAGTCAGAGGGGATTAGAGAGTCAGAGGGGGATTAGAGAGTCAGAGGGGATTAGAGAGTCAGAGGGGGGATAGAGAGTCAGAGGGGATTAGAGACTCAGAGGATTGAGAGCCTGAGGCATTGTAGAGTCAGAGGGGATTAGAGACTCAGAGGGGGATTAGAGAGTCAGAGGGGATTAGAGACTCAGAGGGGATTAGAGACTCAGAGGGGATTAGAGAGTCAGAGGGGGATTAGAGAGTCAGAGGGGTATTAGAGAGAGTCAGAGGGGATTAGAGAGTCAGAGGGGATTAGAGACTCAGAGGGGATTAGAGAGTCAGAGGGGGATTAGAGAGTCAGGAGGGATTAGAGAGTCAGAGGGGATTTAGAGAGTCAGAGGGGATTATGAGTCAGAGGGGATTAGAGAGTGGAGGGGGATTAGGGAGTCCGAGGGAATGAGACAGAGGGGATTAGAGAGTCAGAGTGGGGGCTAGGAGCTGA
>CM067507.1:37500-47500 GCA_034509495.1 Acestrorhynchus altus | reverse complement strand
AGACTACAGTTATCATCAGTTATTGATCCTGATCACCTTCATCTTCCTTCACTACAGAACTGCAGTCCCACACGTCCTTCAGGGAGAAAGTGTTATTTTGTTGTGAGTGTAACTGTAAGTATTTTTGGATGTGTGGAGTGCTTCTCATCATCAGATCAGACTCACATGTGCGTCCCACAGTGGACCTGGATAGGGCGTTGTCCTCACCATCTGGATAAAGAGGGCTGACTGTGATCCTGTACTCGGTGTCTGAGAGCAGAGGCTGCAGTAATGCACTCCTCTTATCACCTGACACCAGCACCTGCACACCAACACACACCACATCACAGTATCATACAGAGAGGGGGTGGGGTGAGGAGGTGGGGTGAGGAGGTGGGGGAGTGTAGGATGTGTCCTCACCGTCTCCTCTGCCCGGTCTCCTCTCAGGCTGATGAAAGTTACTCTGAACTCAGTCACGTCTCCATCCGGAAGCTCCCAGCTCACCTGCAGACTGTGTGTGCTCTCCTCCTCCACCTGTAGCCCCGTCACTCCCAGCCTGTACCCTGCAAGACACAGTGAAGTTACACACGGAGCAGACCCTCTCTAAGACATACACACACACACACACACACACACGCACGCATGCACGCACGCACACACTGACCTGCTGTGGTGGTGGAAGGGATGATGGTGGTGGTGATTTGGCCAACTGGAGACACACAACAAAAGTTTCAAAAACGCTTATAAACAGAGTCTCTAACAGGACAGTAAACTCCATCATCCATAACATTATGTCCACTTCCTTGTTTCTACAATCACTGTCCATTTTATCAGCTCCGCTGACCATAAAAGAGCATGACTGGATCAGACACAGCAGTGCTGCTGGAGTGCTTAAACCCTGTGTCCACTCACTGTCCACTCTATCAGACACTCCTACCGAGTGTCTCCACCTTGTAGATGTAAAGTCAGAGACAGAAGCTCATCTGTTTCTGTACAGTTTGTGTTGGTCGTCCTCTAGTCCTTCATCAGTGCTCACAGGACGCTGCTCACAGGACGCTGTCGGCTGGACGTTTCTGGTTGGTGGACTGTTCTCGGTCCAGCAGAGACACTGAGGGGTTTAAACACTCCAGCAGCACTGCTGTGTCTGATCCACTCGTACCAGTAACACACACTAACACACCACCACCATGTCAGTGTGACTGCAGTGCTGAGAATGACCCACCACCCACATCATATCTGCTCTGTGGTGGTCCTGTGGGGTCCTGATCATTGAAGATCAGGATGAAAGGAGGAGAATAAAGTCTGCAGAGAAACAGATGAACTATAGTCTGGAATTATAGAACCACAAAGATCTCCTGTGTGATCAGAGGAGCTGATAGGATGTAGACACATTGACTGTTATGGTTGATCAGAGTATTATGGAATCAATTATAATAATATTTTATATTTATGACTGATGGAATAAAGAGTGTTACATGTGGTCTGTAGTCCAGCAACAGTGCTGCTCTCAGACTGATCTCCATAAATCGCTGACAGCAGCACCTCATATTCCGTCAGAGCAGAGAGATCATTCACCACATATGAGTCCACATCACCTGGCACCATAACCTTCAACATAAACATCAACATCAACATCTAAGAACAAAAGCACCAAAAATAATTCACAACTGAAGTTTTGAGATGGAGATGAAGGGCTGAGATGGAGCTGTGTGAGCTGTGTGAGATGGTGTGGAAGGTGTGGCAGTCTTGTTCTTGGGGTGTGTGTCGGGGTGGTGTGTCCGTGACTGCAGTTCGGGAGCTGCAGTGAGGTTCTAGCTGAATTCTCAGTGAGGGGTTATTATCTGCTCCAATGGCTCTCCATAAACACATCAACCTGCAGCCCTATCAGTGAAGAACAGCTGCACCAACTCCTGACCACTCATAAAGAGCTCTGATATGTTTTACTGCACACACACACACACACACACACACACACACACTCACTCACACTCACTCACACACACACACATACACACACATACACACACACACACACTCACACACACACACACACACACATACACACACACACAATCACACACACATTCACACACACACTCTCTCACACACACACACACATACACACACACACATTCACACACACACTCACACACACACAATCACACACACATTCACACACACACACACATACACACACACACACACATTCACACACACGCACACACACTCACACACACATTCACACACACACTCACACACACACAATCACACACACTCGCACACTGAAAACACAGAGAGTGAGGCAAACACTTTGTTTCATCCTGCTTTCATCGAGTTTTTTCCAGAGTGTTTGAGAGTGACACGCTGCTGCAGAGTGAGAGCTGAGAGCCGAGAGTGGAACGTAATTGGCTATGAGCTCTGTTGGAGAACGTGTGCACTATAAAGTCCATCCATCATTCTTTCCACAACACCTGGAGACTGATTTATGCTGACTTTTTCGCCGGAATCCTGAGCTGCTCTAAAACCTGAATCCGTATCACTGCACTCTGAGCAGGACCAAGCAGACCAGGAGGACCTGGACAGTAGCTCTTAGGAGTCACATATGATCAGCAGTGATTTAAAGATTAAAGAATGTAATGAATGTGTGTAAAAGAGTCAGACCTCTTCACTGTCCACCTCTCCGAAGGGTCTCCACACTAGTTTATAGAGCAGAACTCCATCCGCAGGCTGCGTCCAGCTCACCCGGAAACTCTCTGCGGTCACTTCACTGATTCTGAGGGTCAGCGGGGCAGGCACCAGCTCTGAGAGATACCAAAAAAATGAGGGATGGGGAGACTTAAACCTATATCCTCTGCAGCTGTCCTAAAACAGCGGAACCCAGGAACCAGTCTGCACTCAGTGACTGCAGGTCATCAGGGACGATGAGCGTAACGGAACCTGAGTCATTAACATGGTGTGGAGCAGAGTTGGACCAAACAGAGCAACAACACACGTCCTCCATTAGACAGGTATCAGGACATTTACTCTGTTTATGTGACGAGATTAAACACACCAGCACACTTACACAGCTGAGCAACACACATATCCTATTAACACAACATTACAAATACACTGTTAAATTAGACACACTGTTCAGTATCCACACAGATACTGTTGCTATGCAGTTTATGTAGTGACTGTAGATGAGGTACACTGAACATGCGCTTACTTGTAGTGAAGACTCCATTAAGTGCTTCTGATTGGCCGTCCTCATAAACCGCAAACACAGCCACACTGTACTCTGTTACAGACGCCAGGTTCCGCAGGTAAACACTAGACACTGGACCCACCTCCACCTGATACACATCAAAAGACCCTGACACCAATTACAGAGTCCACTCACATAACAAACAGAGACACTCTCACATCAAAGACACTCTAACATGAGACACTCACTCATCAGAGACACTCTGATGACAAACAGAGACATTCTCATGACAGAGACACTCTCACTTCAGAGACACTCTCACTTCAGAGACACTCTCACATCAGAGACACTCTCACATCAGAGACACTCACACATCAGAGACACTCACACAAACAGAGACACTCACATCAGAGACACACATCAGAGACACTCTGATGACAAACAGAGACATTCTTATGACAGAGACACTCTCACTTCAGAGACACTCACACATCAGAGACACTCACACATCAGACACTCACACATCAGAGACACTCACACAAACAGAGACACTCACATCAGAGACACTCTCATGACAAACAGAGACATTCCTACAACAAACAGAGACACTCTCACATCAGAGACACTCACACAAACAGAGACACTCAAATCAGAGACACACATTAGAGACACTCTCATGACAAATAGAGACAATCTCATGTCAGTCACACATAAAACACACTCTCACATCAGTGATGGTCTTACATTTATCAAACACATGAATTGTGTCACACACACACACACACACACACACACACACAAATTATGTATCAAAGTAGGTATTACAGTGTGTATCAGAGGAGGTATTAGAGGAGGTATTTGTTACAGTGTGTATTAAAGGAGGTATTTGTTACAGTGTGTATTAGAGGAGGTATTTGTTACAGTGTGTATTAGAGCTTACCTCACTAGTTTGTGTTCCACCAGTCTTGACGTATATCAGCCGGTAGCCTCTAATCTTGCTTGACGGTGTGTCCCAGTTGAGCCGGACAGAGTTGTGGTCCACTTCAGTGACTCGCAGATTCCGAGGAGGCCTCAGAGGCACTAAACATACAAATGAAATCTACGCCTGAAGGCACGTTGATCAAACATTGAGCAGAGACATTCCAATTTAAACTGACTGGTGATGTTTAGCGATGGTGATACAACATATCTATTAATGATCAACAACGGTTCAGATTCTGTAAAGACGAGACAAAGTCTGCACAGAATACAGTTTCAATGTGATGCAAATTACAGGTCTTGGATGTGAGTGTAGATGACTGTAGGTGTGAATACAAGAGTGAGTATAGGTGTGAGTGTAAATGTAAGGGTAGGTGTGGGTGTGAGTGTAGATGTGAGTGTAGATGTGAGTTAGAAAGTAGGTGCGAGTGTAGGTGAAAGTGAAAGTGGGTTGGAGTATAGGTGAAAGTGTAGGTGTAGGTTGAAGTGTAGGTGTGAGTGTTGATGTGGGTGTGAGTGTAGGTTTGAGCATAGGTGAAAGTGTAGGTGTGAGTGTAGGTGTGAGTGTAGGTGTAGGTTGAAGTGTAGGTGTGAGTGTTGATGTGGGTGTGAGTGTAGGTTTGAGTGTAGGTGTGAGTGTAGGTGTAGGTGTAGCACTAACAGGTGGTGTCCTGGGTGGTGGCGGGGTCGCTGGCCTCCTCTCCGAACATGGCGTAAACAGTAACTGTGTATTCAGTATCAGAACTCAATCCCACCAGCTCCAGATCTGTATCCGCCCCGCCCACTTTAACCTGCAGCCAACAGAACCCCTCCATTACTGTCAATCATCCATGTGGTTCCTCCCCCACACATACACTCATCATGATCTCTTACCTCTGTCGCATCAATGGTGTCACTGCTGAGAGGAACGTACAGCACCATGTACCCAGAAGCTCCTTCTGCAGCCCTCCAGCGGGCACGCATGGAGTTATGGGTAACATCATACAGCTCCAGACCACTGACCATCGGCAAGGCCACTGTGTGCGCACACACACACACACACACACACACACACACACACACACACACACACAGACACACACACAGACACACACACACACACACACACACACACATACACACACAGAATGTCAGTAAATTACAGGGGTTTGTTCAGGAAATGATTCAGTAAATCATGGATTAAAATCAGCTGTAGAGTCAAATCAAATGTGATTCAGAATCTTTTTTAATCAACTGAACACAGAACACTGTGTGTGTGTGTGTGTGTGTGTGTGTGCGTGCGTGCATGTGTGTGTGTGTGGTGTGTGAGTGTGTAAGACTAACGTGTGGTCTCTCTGCCTCGGAGGGCTTCACCGGCAGAAGCAGAGTAAACAGCAAACACCGCAATCTCGTACTCCGTCAGAGAGTTCAGATTCCTCAACACTGCTGAGCTCTCTGAACCATCCACTACCACCTGCGTGCACACACACACACACACACACACACACACACACACACACACACACACATAGAACAAAAAAATTCACATGGTGTAAAGTGGAATCTGGGTCTGAGTATCTGAGTGATTGACTAAACAACTGACTGAAAGAATGACTGATTGAGTAACTGATTGTCCCTGACCAACTGTCTGTCTTACTGAGTGAGGGACAGACTGTCACCTGTTGAGTGATTGACTCTAACTGTGATTGACAGACTGACTGACACTGTCCATCTGACTGATTAAAAACGACTGACTGAATAACACTGACTGACTGATTTATTAACTGTGAAACAGACGAAAAAGACAGCGTGTCCAAAATGTTCCACTTATGAAAACAGTCTCATTCCATCAGGATAGTGGAGCGCTGGTGTGAATTAATGCAGGATTAAATCGGGATCAAACCACAGAAAAACTCCAATTAGGACTGAACTTTTAAACCTCTGGAATTAGCCGTGGATAGCAGGTGAAACCCTGGATTAAGGCAGCGGACGTGAGGGCAGAGAGAGTGGATGGAGACAACAGACCATCTCTACTGGGACACAGAGTTTGTGGGAGGAAACGGTTCCTTCAAGGAAAAATAAAATAAATGAACAAAATAGCATTTTATGTTCTGATCTTCTCTTTACTTCAGCCGGTGTTTGAACAGGTGATGATGTGATTTAGTATTATTCATAAACCGCTGTGCTCTAATTAAAGCGTTCATCACACGTAAATCTTTAATCTGACCTGTCCTGAGTGGACAGAAGTCTTAGACCATTACCTCGTCTGGTTCTCCTCCTTTAGACGGATAATAAACCACGCGGTATTTATGCACATCGCCTGACGCGTGTGTCCATGACACACGGAAACTTCGCGCCGTCACCTCTGATGTCTGCAAGTTCTTAGGAGCACCCCCTGTCTCCTCTGGGACCAGATCTCCTCAAACAGAACCACAACAGACATCAGACCAGTGTCAAAATCAGACTCAGGTTTTTATAATCAGACATGGATCAATAATTAGAATCTTACTTCTGATGTCTTTGTCCTGCTGTTCCACTCCATCACATACAGTGCGAGTCAGTCCCTCCACAATGCTGTTCATGATGCTGAAATCCGCAACGTTGTAGACGTGTGTGTCAACAGGATCAGACGCGATGACCTTTAGTTCATTTTCATCTGCATTCTTCACCCCTACACACACACACAAACACACACACACACACACACACACACACACACACAGACTGACTCAGATTCAGTCTGCATTTGTGATCTTCTTTAACATATCTATCATAAATGAATCATCTGTAGAAGAGTTTGATGTTCTGGTAAAAGTTGGTTTCTCATGAACTGTGATTTTTGTGAAAAATCATGTAGAATCCTGGTGGAATGTGAGAAATCATACCAACAGCGAAGAGTTCCACTCCAGTATCCCTCAGACTCTGTGCTGGAACGTCAACGGCATCCTGAGATTTTCCATCAGTGATCAGAATTCCAATTTTTGGAATGTTGCTTCGAGATCCAGATTCTGTTTTGAAGCTGTTCTTCAGAATGTAAGTTAAGGCCAGACCTAAACAAACACAGAACATCTCCTCACTTAGCATCTTCTCACTGACCATCTCCTCATTCAGCATCTCCTTACTGAGCATTTCCTCACTGAGCATCTCCTCACTCAAGATCTCCTCACTGAGCATCTCTTCACTGAAAATCTCCTCACTCAAGATCTCCTCACTCACCATCTCCTCATTCAGCAGCTCTTTACTGAGCATCTCCTTGCTGAACATCTCCTCACGCAGCATCTCCTCACTGATAATGTCCTCACTGAACATCTCCTAACTGAAAGTCTCCTAATTGAGCATCTCCTCACTCAGCATCTTCTCACTCAGCATCTCCTCACTCAGCATCTCCTCACTCAGCATCTGCTCACTCAGCATCTCCTCACTCATCATCTCCTCACTCATCATCTCCTCACTCACCATCTCCTCGGTCATCATCTTCTCATTGAGCATCACCTCACTGAAAATCTCTTCATTGAGCATCTCCTCCTGTGCTGGAACATCATTGTTCCTTCTGTTTAGAAGCTGTTCTTCAGAATGTAGGTTAAGGCCAGACCTAACATTCCCTCACTGACTGAAACATTAACCTGACGACAATAAAAAGGAACAAGAACGTTGTGTTTACCTGTCAGTGTGTTTCCTCCTTTATATGGCAGGTTTTTGACAGCATCAATCACAGCATCTTTGGTGGTGAAGGCGTTCAGATGCCATTCAATTCTGGGATCTCCACTGTACTGGGCCAGACCTGAGCATTCAACACAAACACACTTGAACAAACACCATCAACACAAACACCACACTATCAAACAAATAATGTGAAAACAAAACACCAATAAACCCTCCACCAAATACTACTAAATGAACTCCATCCAACAGCAACAAACACCACCAAACAATGTCAAATACCATCCAGCTTTGTTGTTCAAACACCAACAAAAAACAAACTATCAAACAAATACTATCAAACAAAACACTGTCAAACACCATTAAACAGTGTCACACAAATAGCTTTAAACTGAACACTAAATACCATCACATTTACCACTTCAAACAACATCAAACACTGTCAAACATATGAAAATACCATCAACACCATCAGAACACACTGTCAAACACCACCAAAACAAACATACACCATCAAATACCACCAAAACACCATCAAAACACTGTCCAACACCACCAAAACACACTGTCAACTACCCCACCACCAAAATACACAAACATCATCAAACACTATCAAACATCAAAACACTGTCAAACACCATCAAACACCAACAAAATATTAATGCCATCAAACACCACCTAAACAAAAACACCATCAATCACCACCAAAACACTGCCAAGCTCCATTGAACACCACCAAAATATTATCAAACACCATTAAGCACCAGCAAAACATATCAAACCACCAAATACTACCAAAAATCTGTCAAACCTATAAGACACCACCAAAGCAACAAATAAACACTGTCATAAAACACTGTGGAAGAAACAGCAACAGGTTGTCTTTATCTGGTGGTCTCCAGGAGAAGAGCAGGAGAAGTTCCTGTGTCTGAGTGAGACTTACCTATTCGTACTTTATCAATTCCTACATCAAAGGCGTTGACCAGGTTTTCCAGGAATGTGCGAACCAGGCGGAAGTTCAACCTTCCAATGCTCCATGAACCATCAACCAGCACCACAATGTCCGCCACCGCTGGGGTCGTACACACAAACTGCTCAGCTGGAGAGAAAACAATCATAAAAATGATAAACAACTACTATAATCTTTAATTTAATTAATTAACATATTAATAATACATTAATTTTTATATTTAATTATGAGTGAAACACACAGACACACACAGACATAAAACACACTCGAACATCAACACAAAGCCCTGCAGCTTCTTCAAGTACTGTACTGTTCCTCATACACTGTTATTACAGACTCTATAAGTGCTGTAATTACAGACTCTATAAGTGCTGTAATTACAGACTCTATAAGGGCTGTTATTACAGACTCTATAAGGGCTGTTATTACAGACTCTATAAGTGCTGTTATTACAGACTCTATAAGTGCTGTTGCTGTTGCTATAAGTGCTGTTCCAAACTATCGTTTTAAAGCCGTCCATGCCTCTCTGAGTCAATCAGATCAGACATCACAGCAGGCCGGGAGAGCCGGGTTTGTGTTCCCTCATTTGGATGCTGACGGGGTTGGAGGTTGTCCTGCTCTATCAGGGTCTGCTAGGAAGGGGGTGATTGTTCTTGTGGGAATGAGCTGAGAGAAAGCATCACTGATCCACCATTGATTCCCTTTAATCCCTCAGAGCCTCCATACTCCCATATGAGAACATCTCCCTGATTACAAAGCCAAGGTCATGGAATGCAGATTGGATGATATTTACATCATATCAGATCTCAGTGATCTCACTCCTGATCCTGAAATCACTCCACTGCAGCTCAGTTCACACACACCTTCAAATTCACACCTTTCATTTTTAGACAAAACTCTCCTGATTTCAAAATATCTACATTCATTTGTAGCTAAACCTGGCCATGTCTGGAGAGTCTGGAGAGATGTACGGGGAGGTGTAGAGTACTGATATTGGACTGGTGTTGATTCTGACAGGACTCCCAGCAGAGACAAATGTTTGTTCTGTGACTGAACACCTGAACGGATCAGAACCAATATCAGTAACAGAGAAGCTGTGAGCAGAAGAAGTACAGTAACGGAAGAACCCACCACAGACCAGGTTCTGACGTGCTGGCACTATGAAACTGCTGGGAACACAAAGAGCCCCTCGTGTCATGCAGTAGGTCCTCTGAGCTATCTGAGATAAAGGTCTGACCCGTTTACGG
>CM067507.1:0-32500 GCA_034509495.1 Acestrorhynchus altus | reverse complement strand
ACGTAAACATACCTTAATCTAACCTTAAACTAACCTTAACACAACCTAACCTATACTTAACACTATCCCTAACCCTAATCTAACCCTTACCAAACACTAACTTAAACAAAACCTGTTCTTATCCAATCAGAGCTTGACTCGCCACACATCACAAAACTCGACCTGTGACTGGATGTGAGACACACAAGACGGCCATTGTTATTCCTTTTTTTAGCTGTTTGTGTTTGTCACAATTCTGACATCACAGACAACAATACACAAATGAGCCTCCACCCACTAAACTCCATCTGAAATCCTACCAGCCTCCACCTCTCTCGTCTTCTACCAATGATCCTGATTAAAGCCGTTCAGTGCGGGAATGGACGTGACTGGGGTTAGTGTGGAGCAGAGGGGTTCTGGGCTGAAGATCTGCTGATGAGTCGGCACCTCTTAAGGAGAAGTGAAAGAAAAGTGCTGAGCAGCAGAGTGTCACCTGATGTAGCACCTTCTGAGAGAACATCAAAGCCTTCAGACCCGGCTTTGTTTAAATGAAGCTGGGTGAGATCCAAAGAACAGCGCCACTAAATCACTCCATCATCTGCTCCCATTACAGCCAGGCTTCACAGGGAATTGGAACAGATTCTTCAACAGATTTTTCCACACGGTAGCGCTGAGAGCTGCGCCAGTCAGTGGCTACATAGGGGTTAAATTCACTTCTGGAGCTCAGTGAGGTTTAAACTCCACCTGCGCTCCTCCATCTCCTTAACACCTCCCTTCTCCGGCAGCGAGAGGGTGAGCTGATTAAACCCCTCTTCTGAGTAAATACTGCTGTTTGCTGGGCTAAATGGGTTAATGAGGGACAGACACTTGTGATCAGTGCAGACTTCCGGAATATTCTGGAATGTTCTGAGCACGTTTGTACACGACCCATTGTTGTCCAAAGGGATTTATTGTGTCCTACAGAGAGGTGAGCTCACAGGCTCAAGTGCTTCTAAAGCACTCCTGAGAGGGGGTAGGCCTGCGTCCATACTATCCCAAACCAAACCTGAGCCTAATCTCAGTTCTGATTCCAAGCTTAATCCTCTCCAGAAACATCTACAGTTACATTCAAACAGCTGAGATTCAGACACTACATTCTATGGATACTGTCTGTAAACAACAACACCTATAATGGTACTTAAAGGTTTGTGACCCCTTTATAATTTTCAATATTTCTGCATAAATTAGAGCTAAAGCTTCATCAGATTTTCACACAAAGTCCTAAAGTTAGATCAGGAAGCAAATCAAACAGATGAGAGACAAATATTACACTGATCATTTATTTATTGAGGAAAACGGTCCAATATTCCTTATCTGTGAGGGTAAATGTGAACCATTTGGTGAAATTAGAGTCAGGTGTTTTCAACCAATGCAGCTTAAGGTCTTTCTCACACTGGTCCACCGTCAGGAGAACACTGAACAACAATGGTGAGCAGGGCAGGGCTGCAAGGAGAAGCTGCTGCTCTCCAAAAAGAACATTGTTGCCCGTCTGCAGCTTAATAAAGATCACACGAACAAACCAGAAGATACTGGAGCAATGTTTTGTGGACGGATGCGACCAAAATATATTTTCATTTAAATGAGAAGCATTAAGAGCATTTGGAGAAAGGAAAACACTGCATTCCAGCATAAAAACATAACATCTGTGAAACTGGGTGGTGGTAGTATCAGTCCTGACCTTAATCCGTTAGAAATGCTGTACGGAGGAACGGACTGACAGCAGTGCAGGGCTAATCAACAGTTATAACAGTTATATGATACTGTATCATTCTTATCAATAAATAAATGAAACAGTGAAACGTTTTATCTCATTTGGTTCTCGAATACTTCTATTTGAAAATATCAGGATGAACAATAGAAATACTTAACTCTTTTAGAGATGTGTTCTCACTATAGTGCTGTTGTCATGAAGTTAGAACTGTGAAAATTGTACGGTTCTGTTATAAACAGCAGTTTTAATGAACAAACTGCTACTCAAATAAAGAAGAACAATAACGAATGAATGATGAATAACTCCTCACCTGGAACACTGTTGTAAATAAATCTATATCCGTCTATTTCCCCCTTCGGCTCTTTCCAGGACACATGTAACTGACTTGGACCCAAAACTTTAAAGCGTAATCTCCGTGGAGCTGCAACTGAAACAGAGGAGTAAGATCAGTTTACAGCCTGTGTTCAGTAATCTGTGTTCTGCTAAACTGTTGGGTCTGAATGGGTGGGGCTAAACTGTTGGGTCTGAATGGGTGGGGTTAAACTGTTGGGTCTGAATGGGTGGGGTTAAACTGTTGGGTTCTATAAAGTAAGACTGTAGCTGAAATTTGTATCATGTCTGTAAGTTACTCTGATCCTGAGATACAAAGCCTGCAAAAAGTATGTAACTGTGTGTAAAGTGCAGATCTCAGGTCCTAAGAGTTCATTTTAATTAAAGTATATTTTTGAGCTGCACAATTAAAAGTAGTGTATTCTGGCTGTTATTTTTTACAGACTGGCTGTAAGTGGTGGGTTTTATACAGGTGGTCAGTGTAAGAGTGCTGACCGTACCCATCACACTCAGACTGCAGTATCAGTACTGAACCTACTGCATCAATAATGCCAACATATCACCATCTCACCAGTTTCAGATTCAAACAGGAATAATTCAGTTACAGGGATTAATCCCACACTCCTTCCATCTGCTGGACCTGAAATACTCACCTCTGGATACTGAAGAGAATCGAGGGCAGACGGAAACACTCTGCTAAAAACATCAACTGAAATGTTCTTGAAAGGAGTGTGGTTGGTTTGGGACTGAGGTGTGTTATTGGTTAAGAGCAGTGTGAGCAGAGGTGGGTGAAGGGGCTGTGGTGTGAGCGGGGGGTCCCGTATAAGTATGTATTATAGACGTAGAGCAGTAAATCCCAGCACTCTTTGATGCTGTTCATCTTTCATCCATTTGAAGACACTTCCACTGAGTCAGACACTCCTCCTGCAAATCCACCCAGCTGCCTTTTATCAGCACTCTTCCGCTCACTCACCTGACAGACCCTCCACACATCAACTCTACCTGTATTATCTTTTACCAACATGGAAATCCCTGCTGTGGGAATTAGGATATTAACACCTGCAGGAG
The DNA here is from genome assembly GCA_034509495.1 of Acestrorhynchus altus. Classification (NCBI taxonomy): domain Eukaryota; kingdom Metazoa; phylum Chordata; class Actinopteri; order Characiformes; family Acestrorhynchidae; genus Acestrorhynchus; species Acestrorhynchus altus. The sequence goes on along the minus strand of CM067507.1, from coordinate 29,373 downwards.
AAGGAAAGACGGGGAATGTTCTCCACCTTGCAGTCAAATTATTAATGGGATGCAAAATCCCAAAAATCTGCACCATATGTAAATTATAGAGGGGATCAAGAAAGGAGGATTGGAAACATATTCCCAGTTTCCTCCTGCACTTGCATAAGGAGATTAACCTATTTCAACTGAAACATATAAAATACAGTGTTATTAATATTCACCCTAATGAGAGACTGTAGCTCCTCCCCCTCAGTGTATATCACAATACCTACATTTAGAGTTATTAATATTCACCCTAATGAGAGACTGTAGCTCCTCCTCCTCAGTGTATATCACAATACCTACATTTAGAGTTATTAATATTCAATAACTGATTCAAATTCACACTGATTATTAATGTATTCATGGGAAATGTCCCAGTAGAATCTGCATCAAAAGGTTTAACTTACTCTGAGCGTATGTCATTCTGAAGACCTGCAGGATCACCAAAATCACTAGAGTCCAGAACCACCTCATCTTCAACCCACAAACCTGCAGAGAGAGAGAGAGAGAGAGAGAGAGAGAGAGAGAGAGAGAGAGAGAGAGAGACAGAGAGAGTGAGAGAGAGTAAGAGAGAGAGAGAGAGAGAGAGAGAGTAAGAGAGAGAGAGAAACAGAGAGAGAGTGAGAGAGAGAGAGAGAGAGTAAGAGAGAGAGAGCAAGAGAGTGAGAGAGAGAGAGAGTAAGAGAGAGAGAGTGAGAGAGAGAGAGAGAAAGAGAGAGAGAGCAAGAGAGTGAGAGAGAGAGAGAGTAAGAGAGAGAGAGTAGAGAGAGAGAGACAGTGTATAAGAGAGAAAGAGAGAGAGAGAGAGAGAGAGAGAGAGAGAGAGAGAGAGGAAATGTGACATAAGCTACTGGATGAAGCCTGAGGATTTCTAGAGAAGGGTGGATCAGTGGAGTGGATCAGGGAGGAGAGGGGGTGAGAGTGGACGGGTAAGTCTAATGTACTCTATGTACTTCCAATTTCACTTTGACTGTAAATATAAAACACAAACTGACTAAAATATAAACACAAACTGACTGTAAAATATAAACACAAACTGTCTGTAAATATAAAACACAAACTGACTGTAAATATAAACACTAACAACAAAATAAATACAATTTCAATACCATGTAAATATAAACACTAACTGATCAGGCCACAAACACAAACTGTCTGTAAATATAAACACAAACTGACTATAAATATAAACACAAACTGACTGTAAATATAAACACAAACTGACTATAAATATAAACACAAACTGACTGTAAATATAAACACAAACTGTCTGTAAATATAAACACAAACTGACTATAACATAAACACAAACTGTCTGTAAATATAAACACAAACTGACTATGAATATAAAACACAAAACTGACTGTAAATATAAACACAAACTGACTGTAAATATAAACACAAACTGACTATAAATTTAAACACAAACTGACTGTAAATATAAACACAAACTGTCTGTAAATATAAACACAAACTGACTGTAAATATAAAATACAAACTGTCTGTAAATATAAAACACAAACTGACTATAAATATAAAAACACAAACTGACTGTAAATATAAACACAAACTGACTATAAATATAAACACAAACTGACTGTAAATATAAACACAAAATCGACTGTAAATATAAACACAAACTGACCAAAATATATAAACACAAATCCGTCTGTAAATACAAACACAAACTGTGTGTAGGCAGTTGGTCCAGCTGGGTTCAGTCCCGGGTTGGGGGAGATGAAGAGATGGATCACCCAGCCACCTTTCAGAGGAGAAACACGAGCCACTCACGCATTGCTGTTCACTGATCCACTGTCTGGAGTGTGTGTGTGTGTGTGTGTGTGTGTGTGTGTGTGTGTGAGAGAGAGAGAGAGAGAGAGAGAGAGAGAGAGAGAGAGTGTTTGGAGAGAGAGAGAGAGATAGAAAGAGAGAGGGTGTGTGTGTGTGTGTGTGTGAGAGAGAGAGAGAGAGAGAGAGAGAGAGAGGTGTGTGTGTGTGTGTGTGAGAGAGAGAGAGAGGTGTGTGTGTGTGGGAGTGTGTGTGTGTGTGGAGAGAGAGAGAGAGAGAGAGTGTGTGTGTGTGTGTGTGTGAGAGAGAGAGAGAGAGAGAGAGAGAGTGTGTGTGTGTGGGAGAGAGAGAGAGGTGTGTGTGTGTGTGTGAGAGAGAGAGAGAGAGAGAGAGTGAGAGAGAGTGTGCTGTGGTGTGTGAGAGTGTGTGAGAGAATGTGTGTGCTGAGTGAGAGAGAGTGTGTGTATGTGTGAGAGAGTATGTGTGAGTGTGTGCAAGAGAGAGAGAGAGTGTGTGTGTGTATGTGTGTGTGTGAGAGAGAGGGGTGTGAGACACACACACACAAACACACTATATCTCACACACAAACACACACACACAAACACACTATATCTCACACACACACACAAATAAAGTTTCATATTCAACCTGAGAACCACCTGAGTTCCCATTACTCATCAACAGTCCCTGGAGTGAAGAAATGACAGAGCCCCAGAAGAAAGGAGGTTCTGCACTCAGAATGAACCCTCCCCAATCGCTGACAGACATTTAAATAACAAAGTCCACCATCTGAGAGGAGTGTTGGATATGTTGCCAGATGGTTCTTGATCACTAAAGCAGAAGGTAGATAGCTACGCTTGTTCAATAGAGTGAGGAACACAGTGTTATGGAACCGTTATCAGATTTTTTGGTGCAGTGGTTTTTAGTCCTGAATAAGTTTTCCTCACAGACGTTACAGAACAAGTTCAACAGAGGTGATCTCCATCACGAAATTGACCACGCTCTCTGGGGGTGGGTAGATGGCTTTCTTCACCACATCACACAAAGTGTGATTCTGGTCGATTACAGTATGCTAAGAAGACAGTTGGAGCTAGGATCCAGCGCTTTCCTCCGAGCGCATTGGCTGCCCAGCAATAATGCAATGGCGGCAGTTCAAAAGTTCACATATGGTAGAAACACAGAAGGCTGTATATATTTAAATAATCTTTAATTACAATGTTTCTAAAGCTAAATTTGAACAAGACTGTACTTCTGCAGAGCGTCATCCTCCAGAACCAACCGCTCTACACAACTCCCACTCATACCTCTTTACTGGGATTAAGCTCTATTAAGATGGTAACGTATGGAACATAGTGACATCTTTATATCTTATCATTTCTCTAGATATATCAATATTTTACAATAAATTGTAAATTCAACCCGATTCAGAATGATGTTTTTTTTAGTTCACAGATGTTTTAAATAAGTTAACCTTTAAAAACAGAACTTTCCTCAGAGAGAGAATTAAACAGTCACTGCATAATGCTGTAGGGTTCTACAAGCTCCTCTGGAACCCATTAGCTGTTTATTTTGTTATTTTATTGATTGTATCCGTGCCTTTCTGAACTGCTGTGAATGAAACCATCTGATCTTTCAGTACCATCCAGGTGACACCTGGTTCATGTGCCGAGGCGCTGAAGCTGCACACGTTCCCACTCGTTACACTCTCTGTTCCCAAATGACAAACCAGGCTGTAATAAAGGACAGCAGCTAATCAGAGGCTTCTATTCAGCAGCTCAGAGGAAACACACACTTCAAACTGAACAACACGGGAACCACAAAGAGCATTCACACACACACACACACACACACACACACACACACACACACACACACACACAATTACACATACCATAAAGTACCAAAACATTATTTTAGAACCATTGTGTTCCACAACCAAATTCCACTTTGGTTCTACAACAAACCACCAAGGATCTTTCAAAGGACCATTTTTATTATTTTATTATTATTTTTATTATTTATTATTTTATTATTCAGAACAACTATATACAGGTTCTGTCTATATGAAAATGACCCACCTCCTTCAACCCACACACAGATGCCTAGTACTGTACAGTCCCCACAGACACCTCCACTGTTTGTACACTGCAGAGTATCTCCACCACTGCAGAGACTCCAACACCCAGAGAGACCTCTCACTGCAGAGACTCCAACACTGCAGAGACCCTCCAACACTGTAGAAAACTCCAACACTGCAGAGACCCTCTAACACTGCAGAGACTCCAACACTGCAGAGACCCTCCAACACTGTAGAAACTCCAACACTGCAGAGACCCTCCACCACTGCAGAAACCCCAACACTGCAGAGACCCTCCAACACTGCAGAGACTCCAACACTGCAGAGACCCTCCAACACTGCAGAAACTCCAACACTGCAGAAACCCTCCAACACTGCAGAGACCCAAACACTGTAGAAACTCCAACACTGCAGAAACTCCAACGCTGCAGAGACTCCAACACTGCAGAGACCCTCCAACACTGCAGAAACTCCAACACTGCAGAAACTCCAACACTGCAGAGACCCTCCAACACTGCAGAAACTCCAACACTGCAGAAACTCCAACGCTGCAGAGACTCCAACGCTGCAGAAACTCCAACACTGTAGAAACTCCAACACTGCAGAGACCCTCCAACACTGTAGAAACTCCAACACTGCAGAAACTCTAACACTGCAGAGACCCTCCAACACTGCAGAAACTCTAACACTGCAGAGACTCCAACACTGCAGAGACTCCAACACTGCAGAAACTCTAACACTGCAGAGACTCCAACACTGCAGAGACCCTCCACCACTGCAGAAACCCCAACACTGCAGAGACCCTCCAACACTGTAGAAACTCCAACACTGCAGAGACCCTCCAACACTGTAGAAACTCCAACACTGCAGAAACTCCAACACTGCAGGATTGATTTTATTCTCTTTTTATTTTGTTTAGTTTGTACACTTTTATATGAAACATTGTTATGAAAAGGAAAGTTTATGAGAGTAAACTAACAGTTAAAACAGGATTTATCAGAATCAGATTTATGAATCTCACACTCCACATGTTTTGTCCTTCTATCAGTAGGTCAGATTCATGTAAATTAGAAGATAATTATTTAAAATCAAATGTCAACTTTGTATGAGTTTCATATTTGACAGCTCCAAGTGTTGTGTGTTACTGACATCTAGTGGCAAAAATCCCAAAACACGAACTACATCACCATAAAGCAGAAGCTGAACATTAAGTTCTGGATATCTGGCCTTACATCACTGCTGTGCAGAGAACAGCTGTCCACCAAAACAACATCTGGAGAGCAGAAAGTGATTAGTGGGGGACTAGGTGGAGCTGGTAAGGCTGGTTAACCTTGCCGTAGTGGGGGGTCTGTATAAAATTATAAACATTTTTCAACAAAAAGAAAACCTGCTTCAGATTCTTATTCTGAAACTCAAACTGGATCCCAGTACAGTCTCATAAATAAAGCTGGGTGACTGGGTGACTAATCTAATTACATCCTGTGTTAATGTCTGTTAATAAATGATCCGGTTTACCCAAAAGACCAGTCACACACTAATTCCTTCACTATTGTATTATATACAGACATAATAACGTTACACATGCAGTGCTGACTTAAAAATAATATCAACAAGAAATTCACTCACGAAATGCATAATTATTTCATATTTTTCTGGCATTATATTTTACACATGCTTCTGTCTGAAACGTACATTTATCAACTTACTCATATTACAGAGGAGGGCCAGAGCAGTTTTAGGAGTCTTGCCCAAGGACTCTTATTGATGTAGCACAACATAGTCACCCAGACTGGGAAATGAACCCCAGTTCATTTGGGGTTCACTGGTGGTGGTGGTTCACTGGTGGTGTTCCCCATCGTGCCACACCCACCATGCTGTTATCAGAAAGACGCAGAATTATGTAAGACCATCTGTTCTATGTGATTCAGAACTTCCCCTGAGAGTCCGAACAGCTGAGTCCCTCACTGTCTTCAAACCCAGACTGAAGATAATCTGTTTCAGGAGGATTTAACTCCATAAAGACATTTGTTTAAACAGGATCTAAATGTGAAGAATCTCTAGATTCCAGCCTCGTCTACTAGATAAAAGATATTCTGAGTGAACAGCAAAGCACTTTTGTAAGTCACTCTGGAAAAGGACGTCTGATAAATGTTGCAAATGTAAATGTAAATGTAAATAAAATTAAAGAAATAAACCAACAAAACAGATACTGTATATAGATAGTCCATACAGAGGTGCTTTAAAGTTTTTGAGCCCTTTATAATGTTCTATATTTCTACAATAACCTGAGCTAAAACATCATCAGATTTTCACAAAAATCCTAAAAGTAAACAAGGAACCAAATCAAACAAAAGAGACAAATTATTACATTATTCATTTATTTATTGAGGAAAATGATTCCATATTTCAGATATTTCAGGGACCTCAGGTCTGATATTAATGATCATCATAACTAGAGGACACTGTAGGATTGTACAAACTATCTCATGAATTATTATGTTCAGTCTCCAATTAAACACAATAATTTATTTTTCTTTAATAAGTGCAGTCGTACAGTACTCATTTTCAGACACACATAAACGTCTTATAGAGCAGTTAGTGGATTTCAGTTTCTCAATGTCTACAGAGCCACAAATCCAATCTGATAGACATGCAGTTCAATAAAACCAGCATAAAAGTAAATTCTCCATATCCATCTCATAAATCAATAAGACTGAATATATGAGAACATTGTGTATGTGTGTATGGTTCCCTACCCGAACATAGCCTCCCAGCACTCCCAGCATGAATCCATGCATCAATTGATTTTGATGTGAAAGTTTAGTTTGCATTAAAGTTTCCATTTTAGGTCCAGCACATTTCCTTTTAAACACAAACTGATTGTGCTGTAGCTGAGGAGGTTTAGGTCTGATAAAAATTAATATGATTTAATGAGATAATCAAATAAACAATACAGGAAAAGACCAAATCCTGCATTTACTTCAATCTTATACTAATCACCCACCAATATTGAATACACTTACTCTTTTCGACCCTTTACAATCACATTCACACCAGGATGGAGTGCCAATCCATATCACACACTATTCAGCCACAACATTATAACCACCTCTTACGACACAGGAGCTCTTTGTGGTTCTATAATTCAGACTGTAGTTCATCTGTTTCTCTGCAGACTTTATTCTCCTCCTTTCACCCTGATCTTCAATGATCAGGACCCCACAGGACCACCACAGAGCAGATATGATGTGGGTGGTGGGTCATTGTCAGCACTGCAGTCACACTTACCTGGTGGTGTGTTAGTGTGTTACATTGGTACAAGAGGAGTTTTTAAACACGGTATCCACTTACTGTCCACTGTATTCTCATACAATAAAAGAACAGAGCAATCACTATGTTTGATGGTTATACTAGTTCAATAATTTTATTATGGAAAACTGAACAAAACTGTGCTGTTTTTAAGAGTAAACAGTGAGCAGACCAAGGGAAAAGTGTGACCGGCCTCCACTAAATCTAAATTAATGCTCACCAGTTCTGTCTGTGGCATCACCACTGTATGAGCTTTAAAGCAATGGTAATACAGACCTATTTTTTACTTTGAAAATATAGTATTACTGGGTGGGGAGGGAACAAAATGGGAACCTAACACAGTATTGTGTGGTTCCAACAGTTGATCTCATTCATTTGTTTGACCAGGGAGCATGGTTCCCCCCAGCAATCAGCTTCACTGTGCTCTTCTGCCAAAAGTATCAGAAAATCAACCTGTGTGATGACCTTGAATATTTCATTTTATGGTGACCTGATAACACACACTTGATTCATGCATTAAAAAAATACTGAATTAATCTTTACATTTTCAATCTGTACTGAATTTGTGCTGTACTGAAATACTACAAGTATTTCTTGTTTATTTATATTTGAATTGGGGTGGGCAATATGGCTATTTTATTGTATCATGATGCATCTTGTGATCGTCACATGCAATATACAATTCTGAAAATATTAAGAATGGTGTCAGTGCTTAAGAAATACTGACCTATTGCATGATTCATTAAAGAGAGAGTAATTGTTTCAACTTAGCTGACTACACATTTACAGTTTTAAAGTGGCAAAATTGGGAACTGTGTCAGAGAATTACCATGCCATCTCAGTGAACATTGTGTTGACCACAAATAACATGCTCATACTATCGAAACATTGTCAAGCAATACTGGGTTTTCTACTGTAACAACCCTTACTCCAGTTTTTGGAACCTTTTACTGTCTTTTGCTGGGTCCTGTGGGTGTTTTTGTGTCCAGTCCCATCACTCCTATTTGTACCCTTGTATATCTTTAAGTTATGTTACAGTCTGAGCAATGAAATGATTTCTCTCCAGTGTGAATGCGCTGGTGTTGTCTGAGAGTACTCGGATGATTAAAACTCTTCCCACAGTCTGAGCAGTGGAATGGTTTCTCTCCAGTATGAATGCGTTGGTGTCTACGGAGATGACTCTGTTGATTAAAACTCTTCCCACAGTCTGAGCAGTGGAATGGTTTCTCTCCAGTGTGAATGCGCTGGTGTCGCTGGAGAGTGATTTGATGATTAAAGTTCTTCCCACAGTCTGAGCAGTGGTATGGTTTCTCTCCAGTGTGAATGCGCTGGTGTTGCTGGAGAGTACCTAGATGATTAAAGATCTTCCCACACTCTGAGCAGTAGTATGGTTTCTCTCCAGTATGAATGCGCTGGTGTGTGTTGAGATGACTCTGTCGTTTAAAACTTTTCCCACAGTCTGAGCAGTGATACGGTTTCTCTCCAGTATGAATGCGCTGGTGTTGACTGAGATTGGTCTGTCGATTAAAACTCTTCCCACAGTCTAAGCAGTGGAATGGTTTCTCTCCTGTGTGAATACGCATGTGTGTGTTGAGAGTACTCTGCTGATTAAAACTTATCCCACAGTCTGAGCAGTAATATGGTTTCTCTCCTGTGTGAATGCGCTGGTGTCGAAAGAGAGAACTCTGATGATTAAAACTCTTCCCACAGTCTGAGCAGTGGTGAGTTTTCCTGCCTGTACTTTTCAGTTCTTGAATGTGAGGTGTAGGACAGGACATTCGCTGAGTACTGGAGATTTTTTTCGATGCCATGTTTTTCCTGTTGTTCAGTGGCTTTGTGAAAGCTGACACCAGGAACAAGCGAAGACCTTACGAAGGACAGCATTCATTTCTGGAAAAAAATAAAGAAAAAAGAAAAGTTCAATACAAAATGCAAAGTTTGGAATGATGGAAATGATTGAACTGGGGAGCAAAAAAAAGTGTGTGTGTGTGTGTGTGTGTGTGTTTGTTTGTTTGTGTGTGTGTTGGTGGTGGTGTAATTGAACAATTGTGGTTAATATCTTCTTATTTGTATCTTGACCCTCATCTTGTTTAAACACGGAATGGAGATAACTTCAAGCCTACCATGTGGAGGTCGTTGGTGAGGTTTGTATTTACAACTCTCATAGTTTTCTTCTTTAGCTACTGGACATTCCTAACTGTTGTACTCCAGGGAAAAATCTATAATTCCAAGCAACAGCAGATACCTAGAGGTACTCATTATTTAAACAATCAATCCATCAGAGCAAACCTGAGCAACAGAATCATATGTGACTTACGACACAATTTATACAGGTGAAGCTGGAGTTTAATGCAGAGGCAGAAATAAAAACTTAAATCTCAGAGGATTAACCTTTACAACCTGCAGAACCCACAGCAACTTCACAACCCACAGAACCTTCACATCCTGCAGAACCCACAGGACCTGCAGAACCCTCAGAATCTTCCCAACCTGCAGAACCCTCAGAATCTTCCCAAACTGCAGAACCTTCCCAACCTGCAGAACCCTCAGAATCTTCCCAAACTGCAGAACCCACAGAATCTTCACAACCTGCAGAACCCTCATAAACTTTACAAGCTGCAGAACCCACAGAACATTCACAACCTGCAGAATCCTCAGAACATTCACAACCTGTAGAACCCACATAAACTTGAGAGGCTGCAGAACCTTCATAACCTGGAGAACCCTAAGAACCTCAGTTACCGTGCTCGCCACCGTCCCAGCGCCGCACACTCTATTAGACCCGCCCACGAAGGCCAATGACAGGCTAAACGCTTAAGGACAAACTGTAGTATAAAAGCCTGGTTTCAAAATAAAAGCCCCATGTCCACTATAGAAGATCTGTGGTCTATATAATTCAATATATATGCTAGATACATAACAGATATATTAATCCCCAAGGTGAAAGTCACATACGAGCAGCAAAAGATTAAAGTACTATATTATGACACATAAATAAATAAATAAATAAATAAACAAATAAATAAATACGAGATAAAACACTAGAAGCTGGAACTACTGGTACATATGGAACATATTGAAAGAGCAGGTGCTGCGCCGTGATCCTGTCCTGTTATGTTCATGTGAAGAGGAAAAATGTCCAGATATTTTCAGGAATTCTGTCCTGTTAAACTTTCCTGATCTGTATCCATCATAAATATATATCATAAAACATATTGGGCTTTTCACATTTCCTGCTTCCAGGAGGATGGAATTTGCAGTTCCAGCAGATACACACTTCCAGTTTAAAATAGCCATGGCCAATGATTTCCCAAATGATAGAGTTTTGGATGTCCTGGGTGAGATTAATAAAGAGCAGGAATATGAGCTTCTGTCTCTGACTTTACATCTACACTAGGTTGGGTTATTGGTACTTCCAAATTAGGGGACAACTAGGAAAAAAGGTAGACTACTTTCAGTGAAATCAATGTAAAATTTTTATTCCAAATCAAAATCACAAACAATATATCAGTAAAACAATATAGAGAACAGACTAATAAAAACATCAGTAAAAAGAAAAGAACAGGTATATTTTAGCCTACAACCACACACACACACACACACACAACCATACACACACACACACACACACACAGAGCTATTCTATCGTATATACACTGAGGAGCCAGGATAAACCCTAAACCCTGTGAAGAGTGGCTGAATAAATATGGTGTAGTGTGTGTGTGTGTGTGTGTGTGTGTGTGTGTGTGTGTGTGTGTGTGTGTCAGAGGAAACGCTGTAGAAAGATATTTATTCATTTAATACTGTAATAAACAAAGTAACTCTCACTGTCTCAGTCCAGACTCCAGGACTTCTCATTCCCTCCAAACCGACACTGAACTGTTTCCTTTCCTGATGATGGATTTATACGTCAGAGCTACTGCAGCTGTACCATCAGTCCACTCAGCCTCCCAGTAACAGCGGCCAGTCAGGCTCGCCCTACTCATCACCTGCCAGCAGTAACCAAACCTGTCTGGATGATCAGGATACAAGTGCAGCTCCTCTCCTCCCACCACTGTCCTGTTCCCCTCACCCAGAGTGAGGCGAGGGTGAGCTGAGTTCGGGTTCAGAGTGAGATTGCAGCTGTCTAAAGACAAGTTAGTCATACAAATTACAAAGTCATCCTGATGGATTATGTTCATGATGCCTAGAACCCTAAGTGTGAAAATGGGATCTCCCTGGCCTAACAAATCCCCTCACCAAACAGAAAGGTTTATGGTCTCCAGTGTCGACCAGAGGAGGATGAGTTCCTCCAAGTCTGAGGGAGATTTCCTTGCCACTGTTTGCCCACCGGCTGCTCATTTGAGGCTCGGACCCGGATCTTTGTAAAGCTGATTTGTGACAACTTCTTGTTGTAAAAAGCTCTATATAAATAAAAATTGATTGATTGATTGATTGAAGTACAGGGAGGCTTCAGACAGTTCAGACCAGACTGGCTTTGTAAAATGCCAGATATATTGAATTAAATATGCCTAATCGATATGTACAGAGGAAGTGAAAAGTGGATTCAGTTACTGATCTGTAATCTTACTTTAAATGGATCTGACAAAACAGTTCAATAGTTTGTTCCATCACAACAAACCACACACTTTAACAGAATGGAAAATTAAAAATGACAAAATTTGCTTTCCTACCTGTTTTTCAGGAAACTGTTCAGCTGTTCAGACCTGACTTCAGTTCACATCAATTAAATAGGTTAGAGCACAATCCCAGAAATGCACACACACACACACACACACACACACACACACACACACACACACACACACACACACACACACACACACACACACACACACACACACACACACACACACACACACACACACACACACACACACACACACACACACACACACATGGCTGGTATGATGATAGCACAGTTCATCACATTAAATAATGTTTCTCAAGAAAATTGTATTGGAAATTATTTGCATTTGACTGATCAGAGAGAGGGGGCGGGGCTGATGAACAACCTGCATACAGACTCTGACTGATCAGAGAGAGGGGGCGGGGCTGATGATCAACCTGCATACAGACTCTGACTGATCAGAGAGAGGGGGCGGGGCTGATGCTCAACCTGCATACAGACTCTGACTGATCAGAGAGAGGGGGCGGGGCTGATGATCAACCTGCATATAGACTCTGACTGATCAGAGAGAGGGGGCGGGGCTGATGATCAACCTGCACACAGACTCTGGGGTAAGGGAGGAACTGTTTACTCTCTTTCTTTGCTCAAACAATGTTTCAGAATAAAAGTCCTGAGAAGAGATAATACTGACGTATACACATATAACAAAAATTGACAAAAGTACATTCAAGTTTTTTTGTTGTTGTTTTTTTTATTTGGACCACTGTCCAGTATTTTTATTATTTTCAGAATTATTTATTATTATACATACAAAGTGAATGTGTGAAATAAATGTCCAAACAAAACATGGCCATATTTCTACAAATCTCAAATTAAGAGTAGTCTAGGATTTCCTGAAAACAACAATATTTGGTATATGTGACTGTCTCCTATAAATCCTTTTCTAATGTTTAGAAAAAACGTGTCAAACTACAAAAACATCCCTTCAAGAACTGACTGTTTACTTTCTGTCTTGAGCTAAACTTGCTCACAGGCACAGGGTACGTTTTTGCCTTACCAGCATTTTCCACTCCTTTACATGACTGTTTTTAATGAACTTGTGTCTCTAGAATGAATTGGAATGCCTGTGTAAGCAGTAATATGGCTTCTATCCTGTGTGAATGCGCTGCTGAATTCTGAGATAACTCTGATCATTTAAACTCTTCCCACAGTCTGAGCAGTGATGAGTTTTGTTCTTGTAGGTATTTTTCTGTTTTTGTCTGCGAGGTGTAGGACAGGATATTTTCTGAGTATTGGAGATTTTCCTGGATGCCATGTTCTTCCTCTCTTTGAGCAGTTTATCATTCAGCTTTATGAAATCTCCCAGGAGTGGATGATGACATCTGGAAATGTAAAGTTCAATTTAAAATCCAAAAGAGCAACCAGTTTTCTGGTTATTTTAAAAATAGATAATTTTTAATTCAATAGTGAATCTCAAACACCTGTAATAATTAGTTTCCCAGGTGAGCTCAATTAAAGGAAAACTACTTAAAATGGATGTTCCACATTATTAAGCCACATGTTTCCAGCAATATGGGACAGAAAAAGGTTCTCTGCAGCTGAAAACCCTCAAATATGCAATACCTTGAACAAGGTGTGAAAACATTAGATATTTCACAAAAATGTAAGTATTACCATACTGTGAAGAGACTTGTGGCTGATTCAGAGCACAGATAGGTTTGCTGAGAAGATGAATTTTCAAACAGTCTTATCTACTGATGAGTTGTGGGGTTCAACAGTGAAGAGATTCAACAGTGAAGGGGTTCAGCAGTGATGAGGTTCAGCAGTGACGAGGTTCAGCAGTGAAGGGGTTCAGCAGTGAAGGGGTTCAGCAGTGAGGAGTTCAGCAGTGAAGGGGTTCAGCAGTGAGGAGTTCAGCAGTGAAGGGGTTCAGCATTCCTTAATGACAATAACATTACCTGTGGTTTAAAACTTAGTTATGGCTGCATTTAATTAGTCAGATAAGGTGTTTTTTATTGGATAATGCCCTGTGGGTCAGAGCTGTAAAAATCTGTCTCAGGATTGAGACATTTCAGTTTGTTATATGTAAATGTAGCCTCTGAAACTAAGGAAAGAGAAAATTGCACAGAAGCTTTGAGCAAAACCAGTACACTAGTCTGGAATGAAATACAACCCCTGGTAAAAAATAATGGAATCACCACTTGGTGACCTGCCTGATTTTCATCTCTGATCTCATCAGAAACAGGCTGCAATAACAGAGATCATGTTATTTTGTATAGAATGAGACATATTAGACAATACAGCTGATGACTGGAATTGTGTGGCCAGGACAGTCATATTATGTTTCTGTAAACTGTCTGTAATTCCCCCATGGTCTCATCATGCCCCTAAACGATCAACTCTGTGGGCCAAGCAAGGAAACCACACCAATAAGGTGCTTTAGGAAGGCTCTGTTTTGTTTGACTGTTTCATTAAGTTTTAACTTCCAGTCAGCCAGCTAATTTGTCACACCAGGAGAGCTGAAAAGACTTGTTACCTTTCCCTACTGTTTGCACCAAATGAGTCTGAGGTGTTGATCTGCCTTGCTGTTTAACTCCAAGTTTCTCCTCATAAGGAAAAATGATCAAATGGCTTTGCCAATATCAGGTCGACAATATTAGCATTGTTTACCATCATTTACACCTTGCTAGCTGGCTAGTTCACTCTGAACAATCCAATAGTATGAATGTTTGTCAAATGAAGTAATGAAATGATATTAAACTAAACAAGGAATTGTTGAAATTAGGTTAAACTGAAACAAGGAAATACTATGAATATGTTTTATTTACAGGGTAAGTAATTCACCAAGAAACTAAATGGGTTAGGGTTAGGGTGATGGGATTGAGCTTCCAGATTTTATGTGTTAAGTCATTAAGTTATAAGGTTTATCTCAAAATAGCTGTCAATCAAAACAGCATCCAATCTTTTGACTGATTCTCCAATTATCATATGGAAGCTCAGCATCCAGGACAGCCAAGGCCAGCCCAAAGCTTAATTCATCCCCAGAGATGCTAAGCGCCTGGAGGTGGGGCATTTTTCCAATGACTTGAATTTTGAGTTTTAAAAAAACTGTTCCATGCAGTCCCATTGAAATTAATGGACACTCAGCCTCTATGGGCAAATGCATTGGAAATAGACTGTATAAGAAAACAATTTCTTGAAATCTATTTCATTGATGCTACTGGGATGTAAAAGAAGTCATCAAAATCAAATCAGTTTATTTGTGATGAGTAGCTGACTCATTTAAGAGCTTTGTGTCCTATCAAACATAACAATGAGGGGCTATGGGGCTCTGACCTTACAATGGAAACCTCTGATGCAGGCCATCCTTGACTAGGTACATTTGTCCCCTAACTCCTATTTATTGGTCTAAACGTAAGCTTTCCATGATATATTGTAATATAAGCCCCTTTTGTGATAGATGTAGTTAACACTTTTCCATAATATTTTTCACTTGTTCGTTACTGCATTGTTTCTGGACACATATTTTTACAACCATGTCTGAGGTCCTGGATCGCAATCTTCATTCATCTCATATCTCCTCTGATTGTGCTCTTTGGGGTTCTGTCCGATTCTTTATCCTTGTCCACTTCTGAGACTGACTTCATAGCCTTTGTCATTGGTCCCCAGATGTCTATCAAAAGATTTGGCAACTTTAATTCTCCTATCTTGACTAACCCAGCTGGAATCCACAGTCTAAGTGTAATGGTGTTTCTACCAGTTTTCACATCTTTACTTCAGCCCTTTATTATTTTTTTCTCTTTCTGCTGTGTGGTAAAAGTGTTGCTCTAACCACCCCCCTCTTTCTACCCCCCCCCCCCCCCCCTTAGAACAATGTGTTGTAACAATCATCCTGCTTCTGTCAGTCAAGTAGTCTGTATAAGAAATATCTGCATACTGAATTTGGCAGCATTTCTGAGCATTATTTACATTTTTATAAATGCTTTATAAATATGTTTTTAAAATCATTAGACACTTTTGGAATGTTTATGGGAGAGTTTAAGATTTTCATTAGGACATCAATGGACATCAATGTCTAGCATACTGGAAACAGTGAACAGTATACATCAGACTTAATTCAATATGGACAGACAATGAGTAATCCCACTTTAATGCAATAGAATTGACATTTGATAAAAATTAAACAGAGCAAAACAGAATATGTAAAAATCTGCTTAGAAGATGATTACATCTCTGTAATAAGATACAATTCTAATTCCATCGAATTTGGAAAAGGAAGTGCTACCAGCTATAATTAAACCTAATTCAGCAAACAACATTATGTAGCAAAACATTGCACTTGGCACTTTATACACCTCTCAGGGTTCCTACACAACTGGAACTATTCACACACCTACCTCCACTAAATTATTTCCTTCCTCATAATCACTTAGTCTCAGAGTTTAGTTATTTAGTTAGTTTTATTATTTATTTATTTTCTACTCAGATTGCACATATTTATTCTGTTTACCCTCTCCCCAATTGATCTGTGGGTGCAGACAGTTGTAAAAAAGCAGTTCACTGCATGTTGTACTGTGTATAACTATGTGCGTGACGAATAAATCAAACTTCGAACCTTGAATAATTCTGTTCTTAGTTTAGGTGACAGACAAAGTAGCAGTTATTAAACCACTGATCAAGAAAGCAAACCTGGATTAGTGTGTGCTGTCTAATTACAGACCTATTTCTAATTTACCATTTATGCCCCAACAACTGTGCAGCTCACATGTCACATATGAAATTTTTTAATATCAGGCCTCATTATAGCACTGAGACAGCACCTCTGTGTCCCTGCTTGTACTGCTAGGCTTAAGTGCAGCATTTCATAAAACAGATCACACTATTCTCCAAGAAAGTTTAGAAAGCATGGTTGGAATCACAATGCAAATAAATTTGACTGATACACAAACATTAAATAAAGAGATGCCACATACCTTGGAAAAGCATGACAACATTTTGACATGGTCAGTATCACAGACTGCATGCTCTATAGTTTGACTGACTTTGACAGATCAAACACACCTGGACCAAAAAATCAGTTTCTGTTATTACCAGAAACCAGCATGTTAGGTTACAGCTAAACCTAAAGGATGGTAGATTTCCAGTACAATGATTCAGCACTCCCTGGTGGAAACAAATAATGGGTGATTAAAACACCTCCTGCTGACTTCCATCAATGATCTTTATACATTTGTGTGTGTTCAAAGAACGTAAATGTCTGAAGCTCCTCCCACAGTCAGAGCAGTAATATGGCTTCTCTCCTGTGTGAATGCGCTGGTGTGTGTTAAGAGCACTCTGATGATTAAAACTCTTCCCACAGTCTGAGCAATTATATGGTTTTGCTCCTGTGTGAATGAACTGGTGTTGACGGAGAGAACTCTGTCGAGTAAAACTCTTCCCACAGTCTGAGCAGTGATAAGATTTCTCTCCTGTGTGAATGAGCTGGTGTGTTTTGAGATTACTGGGTTGAGTAAAACTCTTCCCACAGTCTGAGCAGTGATATGGTTTCTCTCCAGTGTGAATGCGCTGGTGTAGTTGAAGATGACTTTGATGATTAAAACTCCTCCCACAGTCTGAGCAGTAATACGGCTTTTCTCCAGTATGAGTCCGCTGGTGTTGTTGGAGATTACTCTGTCGAGTGAAACTTTTCCCACAGTCTGAGCAGTGATAAGGTTTCTCTCCAGTGTGAACGAGCAGGTGTGTTTTGAGATTACCATTTTCATTAAAACTCTTTCCACACTCTGAGCACTTATACCTCTTCTCTCCTGTGTGAATGCGCTGATGTCGTAGGATATGACTCTGATTGCTAAAACTCTTCCCACAGTCTGAACAGTGATATGGTTTATCTCCAGTGTGAACACGATGGTGTAGTTTGAGATAACTCTGTCTAGTAAAGCTCTTCCCACACTCTGAGCAGCAGTGAGGTGCAGGAGAGGATGCTTGATGAGTACTGGAGATTTTTTTGGCTGCCATGTTCTTTCCCTTTTTCAGCAGGTTTGTGAAATCTTATGACTGTGGATGTTTATGAAGTTAAATTTCAAACAGGTGGGGGAGTCAACATTTGGAGCAGGAGAAGATTTGCAACAGGATAGTATTGATATCTGGAGGAAAAAACGAAATCTCAGATCAATGCAAAATACAGGAGAGTCCTTAATGTTTGTTTGTAATTCAATAAATTCTAAAATAGAAACAGAAGTCTTCTGTAAATGTCTGAATTCATCCAGCTGCTAGAATGATGAGCTGCATCACAGAAAAAAAATATTAATGAGCCCATTCTAGAAGTGGCATGCAATCTGGAATAGAAAGCCACATGTAATTCAGTAACAGCTGTGATGTAATATACTTGTTTACAGTCAGGTATGTTAAACTCTTCTGATTTAGTTCTTAACTGTTTCCCACATCAAAGAGCTAATTTATACTAGGTAAGAGTTTTAAACATTCATCCCTTAAAACTGAGAAAATAAGTGACATTTACCCAAATCTGTTTAAAATTGTATAATGTGAAGCTGAAGATCCTGTATAACAGGGAGCTCAGAGAGCGTTCACTCTCTCTGAATTTTTTTGCTGGTTTTGTAATAATTAACTTCAGTCAGGAAGAGACTTGACAAACTCATTAAGAGGGCCAGAGAGAAACAGCTTATTCTGAAGGTCTATTAAAGCTCTTTCTGATCCAGATCCTTAAACTGAAGGTCACTGAACTGCTTCACAGACCAACTAAACTCCAGCATACAATCCACATAAAGCTCATAGAAACACTCACACTCGTACCTGTATTACACCTGTATCACACCTGGAGAGAAAGCAGTCACGTGTTCAGCTCAGTCCGGTTAGCAAAATGCATTCATTTCAAAGGGCTCAGTTAGCAAACGTTCCTTCTGTTTAAACTTCACATTTCCTACACCAGTATGCACATACAACAGCCCGTTATTTCCCTAGTTCTGTTTGGTCTGTGAGGTTATTTCAGACAAAATCTTAAAATAACAGCAGAAATCAAACCCAGCACAACCGGAAGAGCCCCTGCTTCTTCTGCTGGAGTTTGTGCCGCTGCTTCACCGCCCCCTGGCGCTGGAGTGTGGAGTGAGCGCTTCCTCAATAAAGCCTCCAACTAAAACCTGGGGAATAATATTTACAAAACAAAGCTAAAGGAGTTGTGTCTTAAAGAGCAGCAGGGTTAGGAGCTGAGAATCTGTCTGTGTTAACATGAACTGAATAATCCAGTTACTGCCACATATCAGACTTTGTCTGATTGATGTGTTTATCCCGGAGAATCAGATCATAGGGTTTCATAGGTATCTGCTTTGCAATCAGCCAATAAACTCACATAATAAAGTGCTTTTCAGACAGGATTGGTTTAAAATTGGGAGGCAGGGAAAAGTCTGGGAATTTTGAAATGGAAAAACTACTGTGATTTTAGCCCTGTCAGACATTTTTCTGGACTAAACGATCTGGTATGACGTGTGAGGGTCAATGCAAATTTTGATTACACTATACATTGAATGAATTAATATTATTTGAGCACAATAATATAATTATATAGTATTATGGAAATTTGGAAAATCATTGCTGTTTCTTACTATGCTGTGGTTGGTCTCATCTCCAGATCTATACCTGATTTAAATTGTGTGGGATGCATGCCACCCACAAGTAGGTAAGTTTATATATATATATATATATATATATATATATATATATATATATATATATATATATATATATATATATATGTAATATGGTTTCTCTCCTCTGTGAATGCGCTGGTGTTGTTGAAGATTACTCTGTCGGTTAAAACTTTTACCACAGTCAGAACAGTGATACAGTTTCTCTCCAGTATGAATGCATTGGTGTGTTTTGAGATTACTCTGATGATTAAAACTCTTCCCACAGTCTTTGCAGTGATACGGCTTCACTCCACTGTGAATGCGCTGGTGTTGAAGGAGATTACTCTGTTGATTAAAACTCTTCCCACAGTCTTTGCAGTGATGGGGCTTCTCTCCTGTGTGAATGTGCTGGTGTCAAAGGAGATGACTATCTTGAGTAAATTTCTTTCCACAGTCTGAGCAATGATATGGCCTAACTCCAGTGTGAATGCGCTGGTGTGTGCTGAGAGTACGCCGATTATTAAAAGTCTTCCCACAGTCTGTGCAGTGATATGGTTTCTCTCCAGTGTGAATAAGCTGGTGTGATTTTAGAGTACTCTTCTGATTAAAACTCTTCCCACAGTCAGAGCAGTGGTGAGTTTTCATACTTCCTGTACTTTTCCTAATTTGTCAGTGAGGTGTAGGAGAGGACACTCATGGAGTACTGGAGATTTTTTCTGGATGCTATGTCCTTCCCCTCTTTCAGTTGCTTAGCAGCTTTGTGAAATCTTCTGATGTTATGTATTTGTGAAGCTAAATTTGAACAAGGTATGAAAAGTCAACACTAGGCTCAGGACAAGACTTGGAACAGGACAGCATTCATTTCTGGAAGAAACAAAGAAAAAATACAGATGCATTGATGTGTTTGAAATGTGTGTTTTTCATTTAGCTGTGCAATAATTCGGAACAATTTGTACACATTTTTTGTGCCCAATAATTGTACACATATAGATATTCTCCTAAGAACGCCAAAACCTCACTTTTACTTTTTAAACAACATTTATATTTGAGGTTTATTAACATTTTGGATTAACCGAGAGCATTGTATTTTGTGTTTAATAAAACACACACACATATACATATACACACACACACACACATACGTATGTATGAACACTGTCAAAGCTTGGCATTCTACACAAAATCCAGACCTGCACTGATGGAATAAACATACCTGGCTACAGAAACATCCCTGTAAACAGTGATGGCAGGGGACACAAAATTACTGGAAACACTACATCCCCCTTACCTCTTAAAGTCCGGTTCAACCAGAGCGGCCACTGGCATACGGAATGTCCAGATGGTCTTCTTTCAGTCACATTAAGAACAACTCAGCCAGTAAACACTGAAGTAAAGATCTGTTATAAAATCAGGTTTATGGCATTTATTTGCAGTTATGAGCACAGCAGTGAAGATCACAATCTATTCTGAACATAGTTTTATAATGAATCATAAAGATATACTTTATACTTTATAAACAGACAGAGAAGCACATGAAGATAAAGGAGATATCTCTACAGTCATGATGGAGTTTAGAAACAACAGCACCAAAATAACACTTTAACCCACCAGACAAGAGAATTATTCCCCAAATAATCCAACTGTCAGGGTTTGTAAGAAGAGCCTAAATCCCCTGTAGATCTTAAAGAAAGTAGAAACTGTAGTAACTGTTGATCAAAAATAAACAAGAAAAGGTCAAACAGCTCCTGGATGAAGCTGCTTCTGTGCTGCTTAAATGTTGCTCCTTTTGAATGTGTTTGTGTGTGTGTGAGGGTAAACGTAGAAGGTGTCGAAGAGTGGAACATCTCCATACCTTCAGCTGCTGAGCTGATTGTGTTTCTCCAATCAGATTACACAACTCCACTTCCGATGGTGCTCCAGCTGTAATCTAGCTGTCAAAATAAAAGTTCTGTAACAGCAGCTTACAGCTGGTGTCAGTTAAGAAAATCCCTCTCCTGTGAGATATTACTGTACTTTTAAACAAACCTTTTTTACATATGTAAATATATCACGGGGGAGCTGGTACCCAGCCGGCAACAATGTTAGTTGTAAAATCGAAGAATAGTTACACTTACAGTGGTGCTTAAAGTTTGTGAATCTTTTATAATGTTGTATATTTCTGCATAAATTTAAGATAAAACATCAGATTAAAAAAAATAGATATGGAACCAAATAAAACAAACAAGACAAACATTACACAGTTCATTTATTTGTTGAGGAAAATGATCCAGTATTCCAGATCTGTGAGTGTAAAAGTATGTGCCAACAATAACAATAACAGTAACTGTAACTAAATGTTTCCGTAACTGTTCTGTTCCATAATCAGTCCTGCACTAATTTGAGTCCATTTTATGTTGGTGGGTTTCCTCCATCAACTGCTGCTTCAGGACCTTCTACTTCTGGGTATAATTCACCATTGTTCCATCAATGATGGCAAGCCATCCTGGCCTATATGCAGAAAGACAGGCTCAAAGGCTTTGATACTAACACCACTGTCTTTCACAGACGGGATACATTTTTTATGCAGGAATTCAGTGTTTTCCTTCTCCAAAACTCCAACGCTTCCCATTTTGTCCACAAAACATTTTTCCAATAATCTTTTGGCTTTTCCATGTGATCCTCATCAAACTGCAGACGGGCAGAAATATTCTGTATGGGGAGCAGCAACTTTCTCCTTGCAACCCTGCCATACTCACTGTTGTTGTTCAGTGTTCCTTTGTGACCTGGTGGTCTATTACACACCTTGCTATTGGTGATGTTTGACTGTGGATTAGTGGAGTACAAACTCTTTAGAGATGGTTCTGTAACCTTTTCCAGCCTGATGAGCATCGTATCAGCGACTCTTCTTCTGAGCTCCTTAGTTATCTCCTGTTCTTGCCATGATACATTTCAACAAACATGTTGTGAAGATCGGACTTTGATAAATCCCTGTTCTTTAAATGAAATTCACCTTCAAATGATCTGTAAATCCTAAAGGTTCACATACGTTTGCCCTAAGGGTATGTGATCATAAATTGATATTTTTGTAAGTAAAATAATTTAAAATGATTAGAACAATGATGTGTATCTGATATACTGGACCTGACTTTCTATTTGTAGGCAAATGATTTTTTTGTGACTTTTGTGTTTTGCTCTGGATAAAGGCATCTCCAAAATGCGAAGTAAGATGGCCCATGAAAACCTTTATTTTTATATTTACCAGTATTATTTTTATTTTTTCCACAGCAACACTTCTGGTAGAAATAACTGCATTACATTGCTTTGAACTTGTAATGTACTCTTAAAAAATCTAGCTTGTTCAACAACTTTGTCCATCAATGATCAGAGTAGACCTTCAGAAAAAAATACCAGCAAAACTATTTTTCAGCTTGGTATTAATGACTACATATTGTACTCAATCAAAAAATAGCTGCACCCTGAAGGAAACCAAATGAAATTTGGTGGGTTGGTTTGGCAATGTGAGACGTGTTAATGATTAAAATTTCACACTCGGCTGCTCATGTGATGTAAGCAAGGATGGTTCTTATCGCTGTAGCTGACTGACTATATAAGGTCATACCCATTGCGTATGCTTTCCATTTTGATGTAGTGTTGTGTTGGAGCATTCTTTGTGAGTGAAGAGAAGAGTTTCAAAGCAATTGCAGCAGTTGGAAGAGTTTGGAAGGCATTGCATCCAGACTCTTTTCTCTTCTGGCACCAAAATAGTGGAACGAACTTCCCCTGGGAATCCCTCACTGTCCTCAAACGCAGACTGAAGACATCTTTTTCAACAATATTTAACTCCATAAAGAAATTTGTTTCAACAGGATCTAAGCCTGAGGAATCTCTAGATTCTAGCCTTGTCTACTAGCTAAGGATACTCTGAGTGAACAGCAAAGCATTTTGTAAGTCACTCTGGATAAGGGGCATCTGCTAAATGCCATAAATGTAAATGTAAATTACACGGTAGGGCTCTAGCAAGCAGAGTGCCTTACCAGTCGCATAGATATCACCAAAGCACAATGTTGGCAGCAGTGGATAGAAGACAAGATCACAACGGTCTAAAGTAGGATCTGGTTTGGGTGGACATCTATAGGAGGGCTGAAAGGCATTTAGCATGACCTGTTTTTGAAATCAATGTTGGGACCAGGATGGTTTTAGTTGAGTCACTACCTATTTCCATGACTGCTCTTAATGCACTTGTGTCTTTTCAGTGTATTGGAATGCCTAAAACTCTTCTCACAGTCTGAGCAGTAATACGGTTTCTCTCCTGTGTGAATTCGCTGGTGTTGTTGGAAAGTACTCTCTTGAGTAAAACTCTTCTTACACTCTGTGCAGTAATATGGTTTCTCTCCAGTGTGAATGCGCTGGTGTAGCTGGAGAATCCTTCGATGATTAAAACTTTTTCCACAGTCTGAACAGTGATATGGTTTCTCTCCGGTGTGAATGCGCTTGTGTTGTTGGACAGAATGCTGTCGGGTGAAACTCTTCCCACACTCTGAGCAGTTGTATGGTTTTTCTCCTGTGTGAATGAGCTGGTGTTGCTGGACAGAACTCAGTCGAGTAAAACTCTTCCCACACTCTGAGCAGTGATACGGTTTTTCTCCGGTGTGAATGCGCTGGTGTGCTTTGAGGTGACTCAGGTGATTAAAACTCTTCCCACAGTCTGAGCAGCAGTATGTTTTCCTCTTGCCTGTGCTTTTCTGCATTTGTCTGTGAGGTGTAGGAGAGGATGTTTGCTTAGTATAGAAGATTTTTTTTCTTGATGCCATGTTTTCCCATTCTTTCAGCAGATTAACAGTTTAACCCATGTGAAATCTTTTGATTATGCATTTGTGCAGCTAAAGGTCAAACAGACAGGAAAGTCGACATTAGCAGAAGGAGAAGACAGGATGACATTTGTTTCTGGAAAAAACAAAGAAAACAGGAAACCTAAACTCAATACAAATCCCAGGAGAAATAGGGTAGTATCGTCACTAAATACAGAGAGACAGAAAAACATTATTTCTGCAGAGTTTTAAATCCATTCAACTACTATAATCATGAGTGACATCACCAAAAAGATTAATGAGCTTGCAAAGTTCAGTATTTCTTTGCCAGTTCCAATCTGACATTCTGGTTCTTTCTACTGATGAATGGTACCTTCTCCAAACACTGGATTATTCAGAGCTATTCATTATTGATACAATAAAAAAAAGGAATCAGGAATAATTTTGGCTTTGCTGTTCTTTATGCACTCTGAGGTTTTTTAATCATTTTTATTACTAAATATAAAAAGTGGGTCATAATCAATTTCTAAGTGATTTAAAGAAAGGCAAGCAGACAGTTATCTAAAAGATTATTTACTAGTTAATCGGGAATTTTATTATGCTTTTATTAAAGAGAAACGTAAAGATAAAGGAGAAACATCTACAGTCAGAATGAATGAGTCTAGAAAAACAGCCACAAAATAACACTTTAACCCCCCAGAGCAGACAATTATTCCCCAAATAAACCAATTGTCAGGGTTTCAAATCTGACCTGAGATCAGCTCCAGTGTCCCTCTCTCCTCACAGCCTGGACACAAACTGAACACTCAAAGTAACAGCAGTGATTTTCCATCTTTTTACATTTTAAAGCTGAAAATTTAACAGAAAATTTACCACAACAAAGCCCAGCGTGTCAGACTGACTCTGTCCCTAATGGAACCAAGCCCTGGTCTTCAGTTCCGCTCGAACCGCGTCAATTTGGACTCTTCGTAAATATGCGTCAGCACAACTGATGTGCCGAATGTACTTGAATTCCTATTCCCTACTTATTGAACTAAATTACTCCTCCCTAAATAGTGCGACACTAATTAGGGCGTAGGGATCTGTTTGAGTGCAGAGCGGAACTGAAGAACAGAGTCGTGTTTCCGTTACGGACAGAATCAGTGTGACACGTGTTTGATGTAAGTAAAAATAATTTTCTGTTACAAATTTCAGCTTTAAAATGTAATAAAGATGTAAAATCACTGCAGTTCTGTGATTTGTTGGAATAAGAGTTTGATGGGGTTGTAATTCGGATAAGGCAGAAATGTTGGTTAAGGAGTTAAAGTCTTTAAAATCAGAATATTTCAGTAATTAAATGCTGTTTTGCTGGATTTGTAGGAGCATTTCCTGCATTTCTCATTATGGGAAGCCAAACATCTGAATGGAATACATTAAATGTTAATAAACATGCAGGTTCTAGAGTTTTTTAAGGTTATAAATATAAGCAGGGTGAAGACCTGCATTTAAATGACACCACTTTTAAGTAAACTTGCTATGAAGGTAAAGGGTGAAGGGAGGTTGTTCGGAAGGCAGAGCCTGGACTCTGTTATGTGACTGGAATCAGATGTGACAGCAGCACTGCTTCATAAAGAAGTGTTTGGATAGAGAGAAAGCTCATGATGTGTTGTGGAGGGAAGGTTTATAAAGCTAGGAATTGGGGGAGGATTGTTTTTTGGGAAGTGCGTGTAGCTCTTTGCTTTCTAATGTGATTATTAATGATTTATTTTCCAAGGTCTGGATTAGAATGTGGAAGTCTCTGTATGCTGATTATTTGTTTCTCTGCTTTAAAAGTGGTGGTCTGTGGAGTTTTAAACTATCTGTATTGAAAACCCAAGTTGTGTGTTTCTCTTAACAATGTCCATTGGGTCTCAGAACATATGGACAGGAGCTGGAATGGTTGGTGGTTTGATGGGAATTAATGTGCAGTTATTTGTGGAACATAGCAGTTTGTTTTACAGCAGAATGATCTTCCTGCTAATTAGTTTAGATGGGTTTACTGATCAGTGGCTGCAAGATTAAGAGATGGTAAAGACTGATGGCTGTTAAGAGGGGACTATAAAGTGGGAGAATCATTCAGGAGTCTGATAGTTTAGTCCTGGATAGAAAATAATCTGCATTTTTGTTTTTCCATCCCATTAATTGGTGTAAACTATGGAAATATACAGTCTCATTATTTTTCATATGATTAGAAAGGAGACACACACACACACTCTCTCTCTCTCTTAGGAAAACCATAATAAAAGTATTTAAACATAGAAGTGGAGAAAAGAGCAGAGTCTTGAGCCTGGGTTTATGATGGGGATGTTGCATTCCTTAGCAGCTAGACCTGATTCTGCATATAACACTGTGAACTACACACTCTTCCTGACCAGAGTACAGTCTGGAGAGGGATGTTTAGTGTTCGGCAGGTAAAGTATCTGGGAGTTTTGCAGATCAGTCAGTACCATACCGTGAGGATCAGAACACTAACCTGACCACACTGAGAGAACATCACTTAGTTCAGTACAGTGAGGATCAGAACATTGTTTCCCAGGTGTGTCCTGTTAGGTTGAGTTTTTTAAAATAAGTTATAGGGAATGATGTCTTCTCTTGATATTATTTATTGAGGGTGAGTACATTGAGGGTGATCCTAATTTCTAATGCAGCTGAGCATTTACAGATAAAAGGATTAAAAACATAAAATAAGAAATTAGAAATAAGAAGGAATTACACTACTGAAAGAGGGCTTCCGGAACAATCCACAAAACTCAGCAAAATACCTGACTGTGGGAAGAATTTTAGGACTGGCACCAGATGTACACAAAATACACCCGTAATGGCTGGTTTAATAAAATATTAGTCTACGAGATTTGCTAATAACTGCATATTTGGCTACTGGTTTGGAATAGTTTTCCACCCTACCTTGGACAAATTGCTCCTCTGCCATCACAGACTATGTAGAAATTTACACTGACCCTAATTAAGTGCTACTGGTACTATTATGCCCACCATGAAACCATCATAATTGCTCCAGTACACTTTAGCATTACAGAAGACAGAAGAAGGTCAAATGGGTCCTCCCTGATACACCCAACAATGACTGTGTCATTAGCAAACTTCTTGTTGTGTCAGTTGTAGCAGACGTCTGCCACTTGAATCCCATTTAGATTGAACATGATCCTCACTGTGCCATTCCACATTCGAAGAGTCGAGCAGAACGGTGAGTGAGTCAGTTTGATTCAGTGAAAAAAACGTTCTAAAAATTTAAGTTTTTAGAAAGTTTATAGAAAATTTTAAGTAACAATGGGAGTGCCAAGCCATGTCCTTCATGTGAGACACTGCATCAGACAGAGTGATACAGTGTGAAAAAGTTTAGCGCTTAAATCTGATTCATCGCACGTTTAGCTGACAAAAAGTCTTAATTAGTGTCACATTTGCGACCCCCCTAGAAGTACATCATGACCCCCTGGGGGGTTGCGACCCCAGGGTTAAGAACCCCTGGTGTAAGTTCAATGGATGCAAGGCTTGTGAAGGTGATTTCAAAGAAGGGGTCCTATGTTAACATCTTACTTGGTCGTTTAAGATGTTAAATAGCCTTTGATAAGTGCTTAGATGTTTTTTTATCTACCTAAATTATGCTCCTCCTGGAACACAGTCTAGGTGTGTTTTTCTTCCTTCCTTACCTCATGTATACTGCTATTGTTTTTCCAATGAATTTCCCTGTAAGGGATCAATAAAGTATATATCAATCAATCAATCTTAATGTTGTAAATTCAACAAATCACCATTTTCAGTTCTTTACAACCTATAAAATGTTTTGAAATGCTGCTGTGCATAATAATTTGGAACAGTACATTTTGAGTGATTTTTAAAACTTATTATTGGGTTGTTTGTTCAATACAATTTGATTTATATCTGAGTATTTATCATCTGAGTTGATGACAGTATAAATGAATTATACAGACTATTATTTGCATTGAGCATTTAGGAAAATCTTTAGCTTTAAGCTCTCAATGTCTTGAAGTAAATCTACGTAATGTCTATATTAGTGGTAAGCTTACTATGTACACCATCTCAGATTCCATCAAACTTCACTAGACTTTTTCAATCATAAAAGAGAAAATATTAGATAGGAAATTCACCAGGGGTTCTTAACCAGGGGTTCGCGACCCCCCAGGGGGTCATGATGTACTTCTTGGGGGGGCGCGAATGTGACACTAATTAAGACGTTTTGTCAGCTACATGTGGATGAATCAGATTTAAGTGCTAAACTTTTTGACACTGTATCATTCTCAGTTTTGATGGAGTGTCTCGCATGAAGGACAGGCTTGTCACACACTGTTGCTTAAAACAGAGCGTTTTTAGAAAGTTTTTTTCATTGAATCAAACTGACTCACTCGCCGTTCTGCTCGACTCTTCCATTTGAATCTTGATTCAGGTTCATGCACATTGTGGCTCAGCACGTCATCCAGGCTGGATTAAAATGTAGCATTTTTTAGAAGGTCGAATTGGAAGTGGGGCGCAAAACACCCACGTCCAGGAACATCAGAACAGAGAAAATAGTGAGGGCAAACCGAGGCTTTCTGAAGCACTGAAGCCTTTTTCCAACTGTATCAAAAAAAGATTCATTACTCGGAGCTCCATAACACAGTGGACATTAGCGGAATTTTGTGGCCAAAACTTTGTGTATTTAGTGGACGAGGGTCTTTTTTTTTTTTTTTTTTTTTTTTTAAATTACAGCTCTTAAAACTGTTCCAGTGCATTGACATGACATTTGAGGTTTAAATAATAATAAGTAAAAAAACCCGGATAAAATAAATGACGGAATATTTTAATGTCTGGATAATTTAATGTAATATATTAAAAGACACCGTAATATATGTTGAATGAATATAATAGACTCAGAATGTATCTTGATAATCACACTGGAGAAACTACACTTATAATTCTAATTGCACATTGCTGCTTGTTTCCCTTCACCATGTTATTGATCTGTTAACATAAACCAAATTCTAAAATGATGATATTCACTATTATTCACATCCTACCAAGCCGGGTTTGTATCACTAGTCCATTATTCTCTCTCTCTCTCTCTCTCTCTCTCTCTCTCTCTCTCTCTCT
>CM067506.1:39180193-39195248 GCA_034509495.1 Acestrorhynchus altus | reverse complement strand
CACACACACACACACACACACACACACACACACACACACACACACACTCACACACTCACAGTGTCGTCTGTAGTTGAGTGACCACAGCCTCCATAAGAAACAGATTCCCAGTAAACAGACAATCGGTTAGAATTCTGAAACACACCGTGTAAAGACAACAAGAGCTTTTCTCGATCTTCACACAACAGACATGTAAACAAGCCTGCAGCCCAAAACCACCACAGATTACAGCTCTGTCCCCGACAACACCGTCCGTCCTGCAGGAAGAGGAAAACAATGGCAGTGAGAAAGGAGGAGCTTTGGGTGAGTTTGGGCTGGTGAAGCTGTGAGGAGGGCAGGAGAACGGGCAGAGGGGATGTTTGTGTAGGAAACAGGTGCACACACAACAAAATCCCACACTAGAGCTCAGTCTGAGACGTGGACGACAGAGACCAGCTGCGCCAGATCTAACAGAGCGGCCCAAAGCAGTCCCGTAATCACAAACTCACACACCTGAGAACACCGGGAGGACAGGCCTGGGACTGTTACCAGAACTAAACGCTGGACGATAAAAGGCCAAAGATATCGTTGTGATACATGGTATTGTTGCCCTTTCGTGGCCGTCGTATCCGACTGACATGATGATAATAAACCACGATAATGGAATTCGACTGTTTTACAGAAAACAAAGCTTTTAAATATTAAAATGATTAAAAAAACTCTAGAACAGAATAGATAATAACATTTCATTACCATCATAACAATCACATTCACGTTCCGCTTGTTCAGAAAAACATAACGGGTGATATTCTACATTCTGAGCACTGCAGGGACACTGACGTGGTGTGTGTCAGTGTCAGAGTGTGTGTAGTGAAAGTCACACCTTGCTCTGCTGTGGATCTTGGCGTCTCTTCTGCTCGTCTCAGAGACATCTGGGTGTTTCCTCACAGCTCTGAGACACCGTAGTCTTCGGGCTGCAGCTGCAGAACGCCGGAGCAGATCTCGCTGGATGTCCAGCTAAGGGTGAGTTCAGTGTCTCAAGTGCTTCTCTGCAGCTTTACTGGGTTATTCATTATGAATTCACAGCTTCAGAACTTTAGAGAGGCTTCAGTGAACTTCCTGGGCTCTGCTGTGGACAGGGGATGCTTTGAGGAATTGGTGAAATGAGACACCTACACAGTATCAGACAGGTGGTTTTAATGTAATGGCACATGTTTGAGAAGCAGTGAAAGTGCAGCAGTATGTCTGTGGGATATATCATGAAATTAAAAACGGAAACATAATGAAACTGAGATAAACAGATACTTTCATCACCATCTGAACATCCATCACCACACTTCCTCCAGCACCGCAGAACCATCTACTGTCTGCTGTACTCCACTCTATCAGCTCCTCTGATCACACAGGTTCTCTTTGTGGTTCTATAATTCCAGACTGTAGTTCATCTGTTTCTCTGTGGACTTTATTCTCCTCCTTTCACCCTGATCTTCAATGATCAGGACCCCACAGGACCACCACAGAGCAGATATGATGTGGGTGGTGGGTCATTCTCAGCACTGCAGTCACACTGACATGGTGGTGGTGTGTTAGTGTGTGTTGCTGGTACGAGTGGATCAGACGCAGCAGTGCTGCTGGAGTGTTTAAACCCCTCAGTGTCACTGCTGGACTGAGAACAGTCCACCCACCAGAAATATCCAGCCCACAGCGTCCTGTGGGGCAGCGCCTTTGAGCACCGATGAAGGACTAGAGGACGACCAACACAAACTGTGCAGAAACAGATGAACATTACAATTACTAATAATATAATATACACACACACACACACACACACACACACAACACACACATCAATACACACAATATATCACAACAAATAATAATAATAATAGTAATAATAATAACAGTAATAATAATAATAATAATAATAATAAATATAAGGAGAACATTATATATTTATAATGTAATAATATATTATTATTATTATTATTATTACTGTTATTATTGTTGTTGTTATTGTTATTATTGTTATTTTATATTTGATTAATATTATTGTTGTTATTGTTATTGTTATTATTATTGTTGTTATTGTTATTATTGTTATTGTTGTTATTATTGATATTATTATTATTGTTATTATTATTATTATTATTATTATTATTATTATTATTGATATTATTATACCACCGACACCACACACCATCATCAGCCGACACCATCATCAGCACCACCACCGTCACCAACACCGCCACCACCGTCATCATCATCGTCATCACCATCATCACCGACATCACCGCCGTCATCATCACCACCGTCATCATCATCAATGATCAACACCACCGTCACCACCACCACCACCACCGACACCGCCACCACCACCACCGACACCACCATCATCATCGACACCACCACCAACCACCACCATCATCACCACCACCGCCCGTCAGTCACACCACACCACACCAATGCCCACCACCACCACACCACCACCATCATCATCGCCGCTCGCCGCTGCCGCCTGCCGCCTGCCACACACCACCACTGACACTGCCACCACTATCATCACCACACATATTAATAATAATAATGTAGTTTAGAGATAAGGAGTTTACAGATAAAAAATAGTTTCTGACTCACAGTGACGTCATTTCCCCAAGTTTTCTCCTTATTTAAATTTGAGCTCGCTCATTGGCTGGAGGACATGACGTAAGGGGTTGGGCTTTGTCTGGGCTCCACCAACAGGCGGGCAGTCTCGGCATAGAGCGCAGAGCGCAGCTCAGAGAGCGGGACTGACCCCACACCTAACGCTACACCTACCGCTACACCTACCGCTACACCTACCGCTACACTGAGCGTTAAACCTGACCGTTACACTGACCGTTAAACCGAGGATGGGCTGTTTAACCGTCGCTTAAACGGCTCTGTGTCTCAGTGTGTTTCTATTGGAGCCGTATTTTCCCGGATTTCTCCGCGCAGGACCGAACCGGCATGAAGTACAAAGTAAGTGATTCTGTACAGAACTGACCACAGCTGAGCTACTGACCACAGCTGAACTACTGACTATAGCTGAGCTACTGACCACAGCTGAACTAATGACCACAGCTGAACTACTAACTATAGCTGAACTACTGACCACAGCTGAACTAATGACCACAGCTGAACTACTGACCACAGCTGAACTACTGACCACAGCTGAACTAATGACCACAGCTGAACTACTAACTATAGCTGAACTACTGACCACAGCTGAACTAATGACCACAGCTGAACTAATGACCACAGCTGAACTACTAACTATAGCTGAACTACTGACCACACCTGAACTAATGACCACAGCTGAACTACTGACCACAGCTGAACTACTGACCACAGCTGAACTAATGACCACAGCTGAACTACTAACTATAGCTGAACCACTGACTATAGTTACGAACTACTGACCACAGCTGAACTAATGACCACAGCTGAACTACTGACCACAGCTGAACTACTGACCACAGCTGAACTACTGACCACAGCTGAACTACTGACCACAGCTGTAATGATGGTGTACTGACGGTGTACTGATGGGGTACTGATGGTGTAATACTGGTGTAATAATGGTGTACTGATGATGTAATGACGGTGTACTGACGGTGTATTTATGGTGTAATAACTGGACTGATGGTGTACTGGTGGTATAATGACTGTGTACTGATGGTGTACTGATGGTGTATTGAATGTTTAATGACAGTGTACTGATGGTGTAATGACGGTGTACTGATGGTGTATTGAATGTTTAATGACGGTGTACTGGTGGTGTAATGACGGTGTATTGACAGTGTACTGATGGTGTATTGATGGTGTACTGATGGTGTAATTGTATTTTCATACATACAGTGAGATACAGCTGTTCAGTGAATCAGTTTCAGTGTTATTTGAACTGTAATCTGTTGTTTCTTCTATGTTGGTGAGGACTAGGTACCGGTATCAAGTATAGCCCGATTGGTGAAGAAAGGCTCTACTTCCTGTAGCTCTAAATACTAAATACCATCAGAGCTGTAAACACAGACCCCCGCCCGTACACCCCCCCGCAGGAGTGATTTAGCAGCAGTAATGAAGACACCGTCACTGACAGTGAACACCATTGTGAAGAAGCAGGTAGTAAATAATGTGATTTACACTTTACCTCCTATTGGGTTACTTCTGGAAAACACAGCACCATTCATCTCCTCCTCTCCACACACCAGTCGCCAGCCTCCGGGCCAGTCTCCGCGCCAGTCTCCGGCCCAGTCTCCGGCCCAGTCTCCGGCCCAGTCTCCGGCCCAGTCTCCGGGCCAGTCTCCGGGCCAGTCTCCGGCCCAGTCTCCGGGCCAGTCTCCGCCCAGTCTCCGGCCAGTCTCCGGGCCAGTCTCCGGCCCAGTCTCCGGCCCAGTCTCCGGCCCAGTCTCCGGCCCAGTCTCCGGCCCAGTCTCCGGCCCAGTTTGTTTACTACTGTGAATAAATGCACGTTATAGTCAAGACTGCAGTACAGCACTGCAGTGGAGTAGGTCCAGCTAATGGTCTGTGGACCCGTATGACAGGACGCAAGTCAGGTCGGCTGAAGAGCTGCTTGATCTTCTTTCATAACGCAGTATTTGGCCAACATTTTACCCCGACTCGACTCGATTATTCCACACTAATAAGCAGAAACTCATCAGCGTCCAGCACCTGCTCCTGCAGATCCACCTTCACGCCGCCTTCATCCAGCCTCCAGCTAATTCGGAGCTCCTGATTGGCTGATTGGGGTGTGTAAGAGTCGGGTTGGAGATGGGTTGTGGATGTGTGAGTGTACTAACGTTGACGCTGTTATTTCTATTAATCTAAATCGTTTTAGTACTGGGATCATGCTTGCCCTGCACACCGGGGAGACCGCAGTACCGGGCTGTCCAAAGGATCTTCAGGCCTGATCGCAGTGAACCCCTGCCGCGGAGGTCTGCCTGGGTCTGTTCGGGTGGGCTCAGCGAGAGGCGGGCCCTTATCTGGAAGACTGGGCCCCGAGCGCAGCGCAGCCCCCTGTTGTTTACGTTCCTTTTCGTCGATGGGAAGCTTGCTTCTACTATGGCTCCGTGCCAGACCTGCTCCTGAATGGGACGCCTTTGTCTGCTTCACACTGTCGGGGGAATGTGGGGCAGCTGGCAGGAGATGGAGGGTTTAGTTCAGATCTACTGAGTGGATTCCTCTACCGCACAGCAGTGTCGGCCAGCTCACCACTCTGTCTCTACTTTTCTATTAGATGTGTGTTTCAACTATTAGGACAAACTGAACTCCTCTGTTCACCACGACTTTATCGGGCCCTTTTCTGCACGCCCTATCGATTTGGGGTCTGTTTGTCCTTTTTGTTGACCCAAGCATGTCTGTTTATTGAGGACTGTGGTTAGAGGTGTGAATCGGTGAAGAGTGAGAGAGTGAGACTGTCCTGCTGTCCAGTAGAGGAACGGATTTCTCAGTGCGACTGTACTCGGATTTCTTTCCGTTTTCTCAGTCTCACGCTCTTCCGGACGAGATGCAGCTGCGCTGATCAGCACCAACCAGAACCAGCAGTCCTCCCGTCCCCCTCGCATTCTTCTCTGCAACCATAAACTGTCCTGTTAACACATGTTAAGAGCAGTCGTGCACTGATGTGATAACAGCGTCATAATGCTGAACTTTAGATGTGGAGAACCTGAGCGAAGCCTGTAACGGTGTTGAGGAGGTTGTTGCCGACAGTCGGCTGTGTGAGCTGTGTGTTTCTCGAGGTGGTAGCAGGAGCAGGACGACTGACCTCGGGCAGAGCAGGCTCTGGATAACCTATCAGTCTTACACAGCAAGGGTGGAGGAGACAGCTGCTGAGAAGGTTCAGCACATTCCCAGTCCTTCTCCAGTCTAAAAATGACACCCTACAGGCCACCAGTGAGGTAGAAGGTCCACTCCGGTCAGTGGTCAGTGAGACCACGGTGGGCAGGTGAGAAGTGGACTAACGCAGAATGAAAGACGAGCCTGTCTGTCCTTCCCTTCGTGAGGGAGGTAAATATTAGTTGCGTGAGTCATTCTCCACCTTTGCTCCTTTGAAACGGGAGGAGAGGAGCTACCGAGCAGCAGCTGATGAGTCAGTGTTTGTCGCTGATGGATCTGCTGTACGTTTACAGAGAGTCACCGTTTTAACCGCGCTAATATTAGAGTCACACGGGATCCTTCAGTCTCTCCGTGAACTGACCCCGTCGACGGAACACGGGCAGAGCGGCGGAGGCACCGTGACCGGCAGCCCTTTCGGATTGGAGAAGTGCGGACGAGGTCATAAAGAGAATACCCGCAACTGTCCTCAGTGAATGACACCTGCTTGCAGGAGAAAACTGATGATTGTGAGGTTTGCTCAGCGGAGTGTAGTCGGCCAGAAACGGATAGTGATTGGCTCACGCAGTCCCCTGACTATCGTACGATACGTGACCTCGATGCTGTCGTTGTGTTTGAATGAAGGAGCTGGACGGTCCAGAGCTTTCGTTTTATTATCGTTGGTTCGTTTTTTATGTTCATCGTTACGACTGACATTAAAGGGGTCACCTCGAATCGTAGCCCCTGTATACGGACAGAAGTATTGGGACGCCTGCTCATTCGCTGTCTCTTCTGAAATCAAGGACATTAAAGAGTGTCTCCTGCTTCTGTTGGAGTCACTGTCTCTACTGTCCAGAGAAGACTAGATTGTGGAGCATTGCTGTGAGGATCTGACTGCATTCAGCCTCGTGAGTGTCGGTGAGGTCAGTATGTCGGGGGCTGCCAGCGTGCGGCCGCAGTCAGATGGCGTAATCGGTATGTGAGGTTTGTTGGTGGAGGTGATCTGTTCTGTTTCAGACTGTTTGACATAAGTTTTTCCTTCACTGGAGGAAGGAGGCCTCCGCCTTTACACACACAGACGCACTCCCTCCCGGACTCCTCCTGTCCACTCACTGAGCCTCTTTTCAGGCTTATGTAACCGTGGCAGAAATAACTTCCTGACCACAATGAAGAGTGATTAGGTGAACCCAACTTCTGCCTTTCTTTTTCCTCATTCCACCCCCCCCTCTCTCACTCTCTCTGTCTGTCTCTGTGTGTGTGTGTCTGTCTGTCTCTCTTGTCTCTCTCTGTCTCTCTCTTCTGTCTGTCTGTCTCTCTCTCTCTCTGTCTGTCTCTTCTCTCTCTCTCTCTCACTCTCTGTCTGTCTCTTCGTCTCTCTCTCTGTCTCTGTCTGCTCCTCTCTCTGTCTGTCTCTGCCTCTCTCTGTCTGTCTCTCTCTCTCACTTCTGTCTGTCTCTCTCTCTCTTTCTCTCTTTCTGTCTGTCTCTCTGTCTGTCTCTCTCTCTCTCTCTCTGTCTGTCTGTCTCTGTCTCTCTCTCACTCTCTGTCTGTCTCTCTCTGTCTCTCTCTCTGTCTGTCTGTCTGTCTCTCTCTCTGTCTGTCTGGTCTGTCTCTCTCTCGCCTGTCTCTGTCTCTCTCTCTCTCTGTCTGTCTCTCTGTCTCTCTCTCTCACTTCTGTCTGTCTGTCTCTCTCTCTGTCTGTCTCTCTGTCTCTCTCTCTGCCCTCTCTCTCTCTCTGTGTCTCTCTCTGTGTTCACCCTCTGTCTCTCTCTCTCTCTGTCTGTCTCTCTGTCTCTGTCTCTCTGTCTCTCTGTCTCTCTCTCTGTCTGGCTCTCTCTCTCTGTCTCTGTCTCTCTCTCTGTCTTCTGTCTCTGTGTGTGTGTGTGTGTGTGTGTGTGTGTGTGTGTGGGGGGGGGGATTCGAGTATAAAGAGCTCTTCTCTGCAGGCTTCTCACATTCTCCAACAAGAGCTATTCACAGAGCAGGTCTCAACCAGCGCTCCACACCGTCCCCCCATTTGTTAAGGGACTTCACACACTCTTACACACACACACACACGCACACACACACACACACACAAACAGAAACACACTCTCACAAAAACATACAGAAACACACTCTCTCACACACACACACACACACACTCTGTGTTCACACACATACACACACACACACACACACACACACACACATTCATGGCCCAAGGGAGATAAGAGCTCTGCTGATACATTCAGAGGCAGGTTTGCGCTCTGTCGACGTCTTAAAGCTGATGTGAGTTCTGTTCGGACCTCTAACGGGTTCGCATGTAGTACGTCATAGGTCTCGGTGTTCTACGGCTCAACTGCCGCTCACCAAGTGTGAGGAGGTCATCAGTTCAAATCCCATCAAGAGCTCAGTTCTCCACTGTCAAATCCCTTCCTCCAGGTCTGGGAACGTCATATAATAGGGGACACTCTGACCTGCAGACGGGAACAAACAGTAAACAAACCGAGGGGGAGGAGCCACAGAGGCAAACAATGTTTGTACTGATTAATGTTTCTAAACTGAGATACAGACAACAAACGTGAGGAGACGTTCAGACTGAACTAATCACTGTCATTTTAATTTGAACTGTCTTTACAGTTACGCTATGAAATCTAAAGGTCCTTACTGGTCCTCTGTCATCACTGGATCAAACCCAGTCTGACCAGTTAGTGGGAGGAGCAGGCATTATTGTGGGGTCGTGACCCTGGAGTGGAAAAAGAAGCCTTTTAACATCAACAGAGCTGACAGTCACCGTTTCCATTCACCGCTATCGCTCTGGAGTGAGGGCAGCTGTCCGGCTGTTCGAATGTCAGCGTTCTGACAGTGATGGACCTCCCTGACCGTTAGGGACTTTGAGCTGTAAATGTCCATATCACTGATAATCACAGTCACTCTAATCCAATCAGATTCTGTGTCAGATACACAGACCGACGATATCGATATCAGAGCACTTTATTCATTTTGAAGAATAATAATAATGATTAGTGTATTTGTTATGTAGGTGTGTGTGTGTGTGTGTGTGTGTGTGTGTGTGTGTGTGTGTGTGTGTGTGTGTGTATAATGTATATCATATCTGAGGACCTGAACTGGATAGCTGGTGTCTCACGGCTGGTTTGATGGTTGGCGTATCGGTTATCGGTCTGGGCTCACTGTGGACGTCTCCCGAAGGTGTGAAATGGAGGGGACGTTCCGTTGTTGGCTGGTGTCTGGTCTGAGATGTGGAGGGTGGACCCCCGCAGAGACCGCATTCATATATCACTCAGTCCAGCTCACGCTGGATTAGTCTGTCTCAGAGGCTTAAAACGATTAGCCTGCTCTGTTTCGTGGGATAAGCACCCCCCGCCAATTCCAAACCTAGAACCCCGCACCCCTTTATCTGACTGAGAACCCTTTCATACCGGTCCTCAACTACCACTCAGAAAACGGGGTCCCGTCACTCTGGTGCTGAGAAAACACCGTGGAGTAAACAGGACCACGAGGACGCCGTGGTGTAGCGTCCGGTTGTCATGGCACATGACGTGGGCACATCTGTAGTCTGAACACATCCCTCGAGCATCTGTCTCTGATCGGAGTGTCTTCAGGAAGTGCGCACTGAGCTGAAGGGGGAGCGTTGGTTGCTGGTGCAGCAGGGCTTTGCAGGTCCAGGCTGAGCTTGAGGAACGGAGCAGAAGCTGGTTGGAGGCTGCTGAGTCACAGATAAAGAGGCGAGTAATGACCGGAGACTGTCCCACTGGGTTGGACTGCGTTAGCAGTGACCTGAGAGCTTGTTTCAAGGTTTCCATCCAAAAGTTTACTTGTAGTTTAGGTGTTGGTGTTTATATGATGGTATCTTAATTCATGAATTTAAAGACTGAGGAGCGCGAGACCAAAACCTGTCTGTTAGTCATAAAGATGAAGACTTTGAGGATGAGGCGGGTCCTACCACGAAAACCTCGCCGCAATGAAAATGATCACGGAAACAACCCAAGATCAACATTTCATCTCCACATCAAAGTAACTGCAAACAGGATACACAAAACAAACCGTTTCTCATCGTCAGTCAGTAAATCAGCTCACAAAACACCTACAATCCACTGCTTTACACCTGAATTCAACCCCAGTTTAAACACCAAAACAGCTTCCAGTGCATGTTTACTGCTCTGACCACGTGAACATGACCAACCTGCATACAGACTCTGACTGGATCAGAGAGATGGGCGGGCCACGTTCAACCTGCATACAGACTCTGACTGATCAGAGAAAGGCGGGCTGATGATCAACCTGCATACAGACTCTGACTGATCAGAGAGAGGGGCGGCTGATGATCAACCTGCATACAGACTCTGACTGATCAGAGAGAGGGCGGCTAATGTTCAACCTGCATACAGACTCTGACTGGATCAGGAGAAAGGGGCGGGGCTGATGATCACCTGCATACAGACTCTGACTGATCAGAGAGAGGGGCGGGCGATGATCAACCTGCATACAGACTCTGACTGATCAGAGAAAGAGGGCGGGCTGATGATCAACTCCAGAGTACAGACTCTGACTGATCAGAGAGAGGGGCGGGCTGATGATCAACTCAGATAATACCTGACTGATCAGAGAGGGGCGGGCTGATGATCATCCTGCATACAGACTCTGACTGATCAGAGAAAGGGGCGGGGCTGATGATCAACCTGCATACAGACTCCTGACTGATCAGAGAGGGAAGGGGCTGATGATCAACCTGCCATACGCTGTGTTTTTGGGCAGAATAAAGTTTCTAAATCTCGGTGAACGCCCCACGCTGCTGGAGAAGGTGTTGAGTGTCTTTTTCACATCTAGACTTTCATCTTGACCTTCCTGTTCTTCTACTGCTGTTTAACCTCTGGTCATCCTTAACGGGCCTTTTTGATCATACATTTGAGAACTGTTGTTGAATCGATGGACACGAACTGGTGATGTCTGCCACCATCTCACAACCGGAGAGTGCAGCGCTGAGGCATTTTGAAAGTTTGTGGTTGAGGCAGCAGAGTCATCGGCTGTAGAGTCAGAGGCGTAAGAAAAAGCGGCAGTGCGCTACCGGTTGTGTACTGGCTGCTGGTAAGGGGGATTTTGTGTCATCGTGGTCATCAGGATGTTGCTGTGCCTGTGGGGGCGGCCGCTGATTCAGAGCAGAGGAAACAGGAACCATCACAGAACACTGAGGCCGCCCAGTCAAGCTGCGGGCTTCCTCTCTGCAGAACAGAGAAGGTGAAGGTATTGGGTCTGGAAGGAGGTAGCTCACTGAAGTTAGCTGGTCTGGAAGGTCTGATGATGGCAGGTGTGGAAAGCCCAGGCTTCAGTATAGAGTAATCCTGTCCCCGCGTAAGGAGGCTTTTACAGAACGCTGCCGTCCCTGTCTGTGGTGTTGACTTCCAGTCTGTTGTTGTTCTATGGTTTGGGGAAATTGCCCCTAGGATTTTTGGAGCTATACTGAGCAGCCTGTTGGTTGCAGTCATTTATAGCTTTATGGAAGATCTATGTTAAAGAACTCAAACGCTGCTTCTGTGGGTGGCTCCCAGAACTGGCTCGCTAATATGTAGATCGTGGGTTCGCGTCTGACTGATGACGTTTTCCAGATCTGGACATATAATCTATAAACCGTTGAGAACGGTGTTTATTTAAACACCCAAAGATTGTAGCAACTTCTTATGATGTTCTAATGAAGCCCTTCAGCTACTTTAAGCTGCACTATTGCTGAAACAGATGTGCAAATGCACTGCTTGTCTAGTCCCTGTAGAGAAGTTCTGCCAATAGAATAGACTCTCTGGAGCAGATAAACAAACATGACTCTATTGTCTCCATGTCTAATAGCAGGTGTGGACTAGAGGGTAAGGAAGACCCCCAGCATTGAGCGCCAGGAGCAGTGAAACCACAGCCCTGGAACGGGCCGGAGCCCATACAAAGTACTTCCTTGTATGAATGCAATCAGAACCTCACAGCAATGTTCCGAATCTAGTAGAGAGTCTTTTCTGGACAGTAGAGACAGTTACTCCAGCAGAAGCAGGATCATTTTTAATCTCCTGGAATAAACAGCTGTCCCAACACTTTTGTCCCTGTAGTGTGTGGAAGAGTGTTCCCTCAGATGAGGTTCTCATGTTCTAACCGTTCAGCTGTGTGGTCCAGACCACCCGTACCACGCACTGACGCAGCACGCTTTGCACCACGTTCATGGCCTGGACGCGCGTCCGCACAGCCGCGCAGGCAGTGTCGTCGGCCTTCATTAGCTATCATTAGGATAATTATAATTTATATTTAGGTGAAAATGAGGGCAAGTGAGGGTGCTGCTCACCCGTCGCACCTTGCTCGCCCGGAGGCATATCTTGTGCCATCGTGTGATATTCTAACGCATCCTGCCTCGGGAATCCCCTGCGTGGAGGTGGGCTTCGCTTTCCCCGCAGTGTGTGTTGAGGTCGATACGCAGCTGGGACCCGCATTCAGTAGTCATTTTGTTCTCGGATATGTCCACCTTCACAAGAATTCAGAAAACAGCCACACCTCGGCTGCCTTCGCCACTGTCATGTTCTTCTGCCTGCCTTTCTGCCTGGGCCCACTGCCTGCCTCACTGCCTGCTGCTCTGCCCACTGCCTGTCTGCTGGGTTCACTGTTCGCTTGCCTTGCCCGCTGTCCTCACTGCCCGCGCGTCTCTGCCCGTCCACTGCCCGCTGCCTGCTCACGTCTCACTGCCTGCCTTCGCCCGGGTTGCCTGCCCGTCCACTGCCCGCTGCCTGCCCGCTGCCTCTGCCCGCTGCCTTCTGCCTCATTGCTCTTATTTTAGAATCATATGAGTCATGAATTTCCCAAAATGGGGACAGGACGGGAGCTCTCCTGAGTTGGATGTGCCCAGCCCTGCTGCAGACTGGGAATCCTCTGACGTCAGGAGGCTAGATCATAACGGTTCCTAAAACCCGTAGTTCACGAGATGAAATCCTTTCTCACTGGTGTGGAACCTTTACATTATATGGAATGCCTTCCGCCAAAGCCGTTCTTGATTAAACCCAGAATTGGTCTAGAACATTTATAACAAATGTAAGCACACTAAAAATAAGCCTTTGCTGGGACTGGCTCCTAGATAAAAACCCCAGTTGGAGCCTAATATTTTATACAAAAAACACACACTTTAAGGTTTCTGAACATGAAAGAATCCTGAATTTGTGTAGAACGCTTACACTAAAAGAAAGTTCCCACACATGTAGGTTTTTTAAGGCAGTGGGCTGGGGAGGTGACAGAGGCAGTGAGGGAGGCAGTGGGAAGGAGGCAGTGGATTGGGAGGCAGTGGATTGTGAGGCAGGGTTGTGAGGCAGTGGGATTGTGAGGCAGTGGGATTGGGGAGCAGGGTCAGGAGGCAGGGCCAGAGGCAGTGATTGTGGGAGGCAGGGCTGTGAGGCAGTGGATTGAGGCAGGGTTGTGGGAGGCAGTGATTGTGAGGTGGATTAGGGAGGCAGTGGGCTGGGGAGGCAGGGATTGTGGAGGCAGTGGATTGGGGAGGCAGTGGATCAGGAGGCAGTGTGGGTTGTGGGAGGCAGTGGATTGTGAGGCAGTGGATTAGAGGCAGTGGATTGTGGGAGGCAGTGGGGTTGTGAGTAGTAGTGGATTGTGAGGCAGGATTGGGGAGGCAGTGGGTTGTGAGGCAGTGGGGTTGTGAGGCAGGATTGTGAGGGCAGTGGGCTGTGAGGCAGTGGGATTGTGAGGCAGTGGGCTGTGAGGCAGTGGATTAGAGGCAGGGCTAGGAGGCAGTGGATTGTGAGGCAGTGGATTGGGGAGGCAGTGGATTGTGAGGCAGGGTTGTGAGGCAGGGGTTGTGGAGGCAGTGGATTGTGAGGCAGTGGATTGGGGAGGCAGGGGTTGTGAGGCAGTGGATTGTGAGGCAGTGATTGTGAGGCAGTGGGTTGTGAGGCAGTGATTGTGGAGGTGATTGTGAGGCAGTGGGGTTGTGAGGCAGTGGATTGTGAGGCAGTGGCTAGAGGCAGTGGCTGTGAGGTGTGGATACCACACAAGAGTCCCAGGCATCTGGTGGCCTTTTGTGTTCAGGTGCCCCAAGGCCCAGCTCTCAAATTTTGGTTTCTGGATTCTGCTGCTCAGGTAGGAGGTGGCGGTTCTCCTGGTCATGAGTAGATGAAGGCCTAAAGTTCCCTGCTGGTCTTCTCCTTTCTCCCCTCCACAGTTTTAGAGCCAGCTGTCTTAAGAGCTTTGTTCCGGTTCTGCTGACGCGATGCTCGGGTCAGGTTTTGGACTCCGGGAGTATAAAAACACACTTTTAATATTCAAGTTTAAAACATGAGGTGCCTGGCTGGCGAGGAGGTAGACTGACCTCCGTACATCTCTGAACGTCTCTGAACATCTCTGAACGTCTGTGAACGTCTCTGAACACCTCTGAACGTCTCTGAACACCTCTGAACGTCTCTGAACACCTCTGAACGTCTCTGAACATCTCTGAACGTCTCTGAACATCTCTGAATGTCTCTGAACATCTCTGAACATCTCGTAAAGTCTCTGAACATCTTTGAACGTCTCTGAACATCTTTGACCATCTCTGAACATCTTTGAACGTCTCTGAATGTCTCAGAACATCTATGAATGTCTCTGAACGTCTCTGAACATCTCGTAAAGTCTCTGAACATCTTTAACCATCTCTGAACATCTTTGAACGTCTCTGAACATCTTTGAACATCTCTGAACATCTTTGAACGTCTCTGAATGTCTCTGAA
The DNA here is from genome assembly GCA_034509495.1 of Acestrorhynchus altus. NCBI lineage: Eukaryota > Metazoa > Chordata > Actinopteri > Characiformes > Acestrorhynchidae > Acestrorhynchus > Acestrorhynchus altus. Next base: position 39,180,708 of record CM067506.1, on the reverse strand, counting down.
TGTCTCTGAACATCTCTGAATGTCTCTGAACATCTCTGAATGTCCCAGAGCGTCTCCCCAGCAGCTTCAGAGTGAGTGGACGTGTCCAGGCCGTTGTAATGGCTAACACTTGTGTTTACTGGAGCGTTGGTTTCACTGATGATGTGGCCTCAGTGATCAGCGTGTGTTTAGGGAATGGAACGCCTCGGTTCCCACGCTGGTTCACCTTCACCAATTACAGCCTGTACGAACACCCAGACTTCATCTGCAGTCTGAGTCCCCCGACAACGATACCGCACGATGACCACGTTACAGTATCACTGTTTATGACTGAAGTGCCTTATTCTTATGGTTATATGGTTTTTTTAAAAACAGTCATCCATTTAGTATTTCACTGACACAGCTCCACCCCACCTCATCCCCAACACAGCTCCACCCACCTCATCCCCAACACAGCTCCACCCACCTCATCCCCAACACAGCTCCACCCCACCTCATCCCCAACACAGCTCCACACCACCTCATCCCCAACACAG
>CM067506.1:39146206-39161763 GCA_034509495.1 Acestrorhynchus altus | reverse complement strand
TGTTAGTGTGTGTTGTGCTGGTACGAGTGGATCAGACACAGCAGTGCCACATACCTGCTCTGAGGTTCTGTGGTGTCCTGACCACCGAAGTCTGTAACTAAAGTGCTCCTGTACAGTAAAAGGAGCTGATTCAGTGGTCAGTGAGAGTAGACACAAGGTGGTCATAAACATATGGTGTGTGTGTGTGTGTGTAAACAAACATTACAAATAAATGGAGTTGTGTTCAAACCAAAGGCACTTCAGAAACACACTGTGTGTATCTGTGTGAGAAGCTTTGGGTTGACGTTGATGTTTCCCACGCGTATAACTGCACACGCCACTGTTAGTGTGGCAGCAATAGAAATGGGATCACACACAGGTATGTCATATGAAGGAACTCCAGTCTCAGTCCAGAACCCTGTGCCGGACCCCAGGCCTCAGCTCCCCACCCTCAAACCACACAGACGAACAGCTAGGCTTACCACCGGTAGCCTTAGCGATGCGTTTGAGGTCCCGATGGAGGACGCGGCGTACAGCCATGGCTCCAGCATCGACAAAGTACTTCAGGCACATGTCATCAATCCCTCCTGTCGTCAGGACAACGTTCGCTCCTGAGGCTAAGATCTTCTGAATTCGCTCCTTGGTGATGTCTGACTCTCTGATATACAGAAATAAAACATTAATTCATAATGGACGGAGGAACGGATAAGCATTAATGATGAAGAAAGAACATTCTGCAGCTGTGAGTGAGTGGTGCAAGCAGCAGTGCAATCACTGAGGGCGTTTTCACACGTGAAAATATGGACCAAGCTTTGTTCCTGAAAGAGTCTGGACTTAACGAGGCAGGTGTGAAAGCAGCCGAAATAAACAGAATTCCAAAATAATTCATCCGTATGTTCATAAATGAAATTCTGTGCGGCCCAAAGACCCTCCAAAAACACTGGAGTGTGTGTCTGAGCGAGAAGCTCTGGGCTGACCTTGATGTATCCCACGCGTATAACTGCACACACTACTGTTAGTGCAGCAGCAATAGAAATGGGATCCGAGACCGCGCTGTCTGTACGGGAGCTCAGCCGTACCTTTGTCTGATCTGGTCCAGCTTCTCCGGGTCACTGATGACGACCTGCACGCCGAGCTTCATCTTTGTCTTCTGCAGGCTGAAGTCCAGGCAAGCGATCTTGGCATTCTGCACACGCTTCAACATCCCTGAGAAAACCACAAGAACCAGCTTAACATCTCCAGCATCCACACCTGAGCAACACCCACCTTAAACCACACTGTAAAAAACCCAGACCATGATTCAGTTCATGCAGCCCAAGACCAAATTTTGGTCCTCTGGTCCAGACTGTGGTCTGTGGCACCTTTTACCATTGCTATTTTGGTTCAATCCAAACTGAAATTCCTGAATGAGTTTTTTGCACCGTTATAATTGTGTTGTAATAAAAGCTCCAGCGTGTGTAAATGTATCGTTTGACCCACGAACCTTGAGAGCCGACAGTACAATTGAGTGCGTATCCATTGACGAGGAAGCTTTCCTTCTGGCTGCGGCCGTGAGCTTTCAGCACGTTGACGGAGTTGATGGGGTACCGGGCCACTCCTTTACCATCCACGAACTTCACTGCCATGGCCGCGTCCACCACCATGTTAGCAAAGAAGTCTGCATCACTGGGGGGTCAGTTGTCAAGGGTCAACACTATACCTGTGCTGCAAACTCCATTGCAGGATCTTCACCGTCTATACAAACAATACTGCCTGCACTGGACACAACTAGGGCTGAGCAATATACTGTAAAGCTATTTTTACAAAGATATTAAAATGACCATATCTTAATATCACACCTGCTCTCTGTAAAATTCCAAAAACACATTTACAATACAGAGCTGAGAGGCCCAGTAAAGCAGAGGTGTCGAACCTTATCCGCGACAGGTCAGTGCAGCCGCAGGTTTTCATTCCAGCCAAACAGAAGCTTGTGCGCTCTGTTTAAACGAGAGTTCAACGGTAAAAGAGGATACACTCCGATGATTTTGGAGGACATGGAGGTCTTAGCTGCGTTCACCAAACACTCTCTGCCCAGGTCATCTGCACTGATGGTCAGATTCTCATTGATGTAACGCACAGCCTCCCTAAAAAAGAAAAAGGAAAAAGAGGAAGGATATAAGACAGACATCCTGATGTGTTATCCTGTTATGATTTGTGCGAGTGTACATATCAAGTCAGTGTCCTGATTCTAAAATATTTCTGTAAAACTGTCCAGCCTGGAACACTCCTCATCCAGACAGCCATCGTGAGTTAAGGTGAACTCGTTGCTGACAGGTGTAACATACGGTTTGTTTAACATCCACACAAAGACACTGACCAGCAGACCAGGAGGCTCAGGAGCAGACATGAGCACATGACCCAAACTTCTGCACAAAAGCTTCTTCAGACAGGAGGAAGGTGGGCATCTCTTACTTGCAGGCGAGCCTGTATCCACTGATGATGGAGGTGGGGTGGATCTTCTGCTTCACCAGCTCATCTGCACTCTTCAGCAGCTCTGCGGCGATGATCACCTGCAATCAGACAGGAAAACATTAGAACTGTACTGGTTTTAAAAGAGGGAGGACTGGGATGAGGAGTACTGTTTTGTGTACTATCAGTTCATATAGAGGCTGCAGGAGAGAAGCTGCAGACCCTTCAGACTCTGACAGAGTTCCTGTATCCTGTTAGCATAGCCACACACCCTGACGAGGAGCAGGAGGGCGGTACTAAAACAGGACATGCGTTCAATCCAACTAAACCCACCATCACAACATCTGATTTTTACACCCTAATCTATCTGACCACGATATGACCCACAAACTAGAAACACCTGAGGTGGTGGTCAGAGTTCAGTTCATTTAGGGGTCTGATTAAATGCTGCTTTAAGCTCATTAAAAACTACTGCTACTGTAAGCTCCTCGTTAAGCTCCGCGTACTAATGAAAACTCTGAGCAACAAACACAGCCACACCAATCAGGCTGGAGTTATACTCTAGCTTAGCTCTTAGAATTAGCTATTCCACCTTAAATGCTGCAGAAACTACAGCTGAGTGCCAGGGGATGAGTTCACATGACGTTCACAGATACAAAAGAAACCAGTAAACGGTGTGGTCTTGCACTGGTTAAGTTTATCTTTGGATTCGTGAGAGCTGAGCGATTCACTTTAAAGGCTGCAGCAGCTGACGTGAGCCACACTGACAACAGTATCACTCAGCTTCATGTTACTGACACTGCAAGATCGTCAATGACCATCTTACCACTGACGTGGTTCCATCTCCAACCTCTTTGTCCTGCAGGTCCGCCAGCTCACAGAGGACTTTGGCTGCAGGGTGCTCCACCTCCAGCAGCTTCAGGATGGTGGCCCCGTCGTTCGTAATGGTCACATCCTGCAGTAAACACACAGCACAGATATCAGCACAGAGAGCCTCAGACAGCGACAGAGTGACAAAGCCCGATCTGGAGCTGCTGCACTTACACCGATATCGTCAACCAGCATCTTATCGAGTCCGACGGGACCAAGAGAGCTCTTAACGATGTTTGCGATGGAGGCTGCAGCCATGACTGTGAAAGAGTGAGAGAGACAGACAGGTGACCACAGCCACCCAAAACCACTGTAAATAAAAATGTAAATACCTGTTTGTATTGTTATTTAGATTTATGTGTACGTGTATATGAGTATATATGTATATGTATGTATATATGTTTAATAATTAATTTTTTCTTTGACCATCTTGTTTTTTCTATTTTATTGTACTGTTGTAATGTTTCTGTGCTTTGGCAACACTGTTAAAAGAACAGTCATAACAATAAAGCAAAATTGAATTGAAACTGACAGAGAGAGAGAGAGAGACAAGAGAGAGAGAGACAAGAGAAAGACAGAGAGAGACAGACAGAGAGGTCAAAAACACTTGCTCTGTCTAGCTCTGCTCTTCAGCTGAGAATGACAAACTTGACCAGAAGATGGGCCAATGGACTAATCAGTGAGGTCCTATACTGATCAATGAGCTCTGATATTGAACAGATTTTAACAATTAATCAGTTTAATGATCCGCAATCTGAACAACAGGCTAACACCAATAGCCGTTAGCTAACGGCGGTTCTAACGGTCAGAAACAGACGTTAAACACAGATAAGCGCCTGAGCGACTCTAAAGCCGGTTATTAACGTTAATAAGCAATAATCAACCATTAATGACCGGAAGAAGCCGATGCACGTGCGCAGCAGGCCATTAGCGTTAGCTTTAGCTCGGTTAGACCCGGGACAGGACAGAACAGGAGCTGGACAGACCCAGGACACACCCGGGACAGGCTGCTGTACTCACCGTTCTGGGTCCGGACGGACTCTCCGGTGGTTCTCTGACCGAGAACATTAAGCGGACCTTCCAGCGAAGACATGATTGAGCAGAGAGAGGCCGCACTGCACTGTGGGTAAAGACCATCCGCCCGCCTGGAACCTTCCAGAGCGGGGACTTTTATTTTATACCATAATAATATCATGTATAATACATGTATAAAATATATAACAATACTAAATAACATATTACAAATATTACAAAATATAATATATAGTACTAAATAATATATAATGTATAATAATAAATAATATATAACAATACTAAATAATATAGTAATACTAAATAACATATATAATATTAAATAATATATAATATATAGTGCTAAATAATATATAATACTAAATAATCTATCATTCTAAACAATATACAAAATACTATAATATATAATACAATATATAATACTAAATAATATATAACAAAATAATAATATATAATACTAAATATATCATATATAATACAAAATTATATTTTGTATTATATATGATAACTATATATATATATATAATATATATCCTAATAGCATATTAGGATTTATACAAATTACAAGTGACAAACATAAATAAATAGATATTGATAAATAATTTTACACAACACGTCAATCAGTAACTGTTCATTGTTGTTTTGGGGAAAATCTGGATTAATTTTATTTAAAAGTATTAATTCTTTATTATCCAGTGATTTGAATTTCCAAATCTCAATTTTATACCTCAGCAAAACGAATAAAATTATACATATTAACTACAAAAACTTATTTTATACTTTATTTTTATATTTTTTTTCTTTTTGATTCTCTCGTTTAAAGCTTTACAATAATAAAATAAAACTATGATTAAACCAGTTTTAAGAAGATTAGTGAGTTTAAACTACATATCCCATAAACCCACTGTCACTGTACAGTCTGAGCTCAATGATCCACCTGGCGGAGAGAAGAGTAATTACCCTAGAACTCTCAATTTGGTTGTAAATGTATGAAAATAGCTCAAAACTTTCTTCATTTTCTTAATGTTGCACTTGTTCGAAATTTATATTGAAATGAAACTATATTTTTCAAATATAACTTACATATAAATAAATTTATATCCATATATTTCTGTTCTGTATAAACAAGAGAAGTTGCAAGTGTGTGTGTGTGTGTATAAAAGTCCACCGACACCATCAGCATGTTTTAAATGAACATTTATTTATTGCTTCAAATACATTTCCTTGAGCAGTTATAACTAGGCAGTTATAAAAGTACAGTACATTTAATTTAAAATTACTCAGCAAATCTATGGCAACACATTTAGGACATCCTAACATGTACATCTTTACAGCGTGTTTACAAACAATAAAAACAAATAAACAATAAAAAAAAACTAAAAAAGTGCAAAAAGAAATCGACGTAATGAATGATAACAGTCTCCACCAGTGAAACAACATGTACAGACGAGAAAAAACAAACATATAAACATACTTCATAGTTTTAACTGTTTTGGCATATTTACATTAATATGCAGAACAGGCTGCGGTTTCACCAAACGTTTAATAAACATTTCAGACTCAGAGGGTCGGTTTATGCTACATCAAATTCCTAGAAAGCAAATAAATAAATAAAAGGTGACGTGATGAAGGATCAGGGAACAAACCAGTGTGTAAAATAGTTTTTAACCCGAGATAAAACTGTGACGTTGTGTTTATCAGTAGTGAAGGGGCGGAGTTGTTTAATGAAGTAAACAAATGCAGAAAATAAACAGACAGGAAATGTATCTGATTACAGTACTCCTTTAATCGAACCACAGCCTAACGTGGTCCTTTTGCAGATGATAAAAAATAAGCCTAAAATTATTCATAGTTTATTTATAGTGATGGTCTTTTACGTCAGTTCTACTCGGCGCACTGGAAACTACGTGAATACAGCTCTGCTGTGAATCCCTAGTGTTCTTTACTGAGACATGGCTCATTGAAGATGAAAAGAGCGTCCAAACAAACGTGTCTAAGCTTCCTCATCAACTATCTAAAATATATCTCTAACTTGTACACAGTCTGATAAATTTATAGCGTAAATTTTTAACGTACAGCGTAGTAGCACACATACAGATGTTTGGCCTTTGACAACAACTTTAAAAGGCAATTCCAGTTTCTGGTCTTTCGTGGTTTGCTGTGAATCAGCATTTCTTTACAGTGGTGGTGAATGGAATTCGCCCATTTCCATGACGACACAAATTACCCACCAGTGAACCTACAGAGTTTTATATGGAATGTTGTTGATAAAACAGTGGAAATTGGGAAAAATACTCTTTTCTTTAGGGACTATTTTATGCCGCCCTGCACCCAGCAGCATGTATCCCTCCACCAGCTTAGTGCTACACAATTTTCAAAACACATTTCATACTCAAAATCTTCTCAAAACCATGTCTTGGGCATCGGTGAGTGTATTGATAATCATAGGTTAACTTTCTGTGAAGGTTTAGAGATGTTTAGAGTGGCTGTTCCATTTACCACCACTGTAAACACTACTTCTGTACAACAAAGTGGGACGGTTACATCTTAACTGTTTAACAATGATGATCGAAACGTCACTGGAATTTCCATTTAAATTAGGCAGATAAACTCAGTAGAGGACTGAGCTCTTACTGGCTGATGTTAGACTAAGTACTGTAGTTTTATTTACATAATATAGCTACACTAGAAGCAACCAGCTATGTGATGGATTGATGCCACTTACGTAAATGCTTACTGGCAGCTGTACTGATGGTCCGTATAGGCACATGCACGTTAAGGGGATAACCTCATTATAATCCTTCAAATAAGATGGAAAACTGGAGTCCAGAATGTGAAAGATGTTGGGCAAATGCTTCAAATGCTTCCTTGAAAGCCTGTATGGCAATACAGTGACGTGAGAAATGGCTGCGAGATCATGGCTTGTCAAAACACTGGCTTGATGTAATGTAAGGAGCACCTACATTAAGTGAAAAGGGCACATTATAAACAGTAACCATCCAATAGAAATTCCCTTTAAATCCATAATGTTCACTCTGGCTGCGATCTTTGGCATACCAACCTACAGAGTCCATTAAAGTGAAGACAAGGAGAGGAGATGTTTTAATATATATTTAAAGAGATTTCACTGGTTAAACAGATCAGATCTATAGCCGTGACGGTGATGGAATATACGTGTAGTGCTTTGTGAGTCGTCCTATGAAATTAACGAAGTGTTTGTATTACTTAGACCCCTAAAATGTAACGTGACACTGCAGCTGTATGAACACAATCGGCATTATTACAACATAAAGTCTGTCGCCTGCGTGTGGTAGAACATAAAAATGTGCATTGTGCCATAGCGTACCAACCTGTGGAACGTTTTCAGGATGGTAGCTTGCTTGTGCTGCATTTTATTCCCTGCTCTTCTGCACTGAGTGCACATTACATTATCCCTCAGGTTCCTTAAGGCCAGGGAACCCTGACCCAACATTCACCAACAAACACCAGACTCCTACACCAAACTCCAAATAAACCAGTCGGTTAGGAAAGATATTGTCAGAGCCACATTTAAAGAACCATGTTTGAACCATTTTTGAATATAATGATCCCTATTAGTTCAAGGGATCATCCTAGAACCCAGACATGTGTAAATCTGATGTATGATAATTTCCCTCTAAAGAAGCAGTTGTTGTTCTTGAGTGAACCAAAAATGGTTCTCATATAATACTGCGCAAAGGATGCACCCCATACAAAAAGGGTGCTCCTCAAGGTTCTTTGAGCAATGCCACAGAAGACCTACTTTGATTTCTTACAGAACCATGTCTGGGGATAAACTGATAAAGGACTCATTAACATAATGCATATAGAACCATCAAATTAGAGGTTCTTCAATGCAATGGGTCTCAAATAATCAGGGAACAAATGGGAACCCTGTTTTGCAGTAAGTGGTTGGAGCAAAATTCTCACCCATTAGGAGGTCCCTGAGATGCCCTAACATGGCAACATGTAAAGAACCCATTTGTCAAGTTTACATTTTAAGTTTAAGAACTGTGTGAACCAGGGCTAACATTCTAGAGAAGGTTTGTTCGTGTTTGTTGGAGAACAGTGGGTGAGTGTACTCTGGGCTTCATGCAAAGCTGCTGGAACTGAGACACTGGAACTTCTCTCGCAGTGACTGAACGATTTTGGGCTGACCTAGGGCTTGCTCATCATCACTTGGACTGTTCCATGTGTAGCCATGTAGGGCTGAGTCAAGGCCTGCTGAAGTCTCCTGTCCCTTTGCCAGTTGGGTTTGTGAGGCCAGATTTGTGTTGCTCTGCAACAGGGATGATCCACAGGACACTCTACATTGCTCTTCACTCTCATCCTCTGATCTGATCTCAACGTAATCATCATCATCTTCCTCATTGTCTTTGAAGTTGGCCAAGTAGTTCTGTGTGGCACTGAGTGCATTCAGAGGTGACTTCTTGTTCAACACCAGCACTTGCTGAGAGTCCCTCAGTGTGAGGTCACATGATGGGGAGAGGTCAGAGATCACCTGGGTGGGGCATTCAGGAAGGCTGTGTTGCCGTGGTCCCAGACCTCGTCCCGCAACAGAACTGGTCCCTGAACGACTTGTGTGTCCATCCCATCCCTGATTACCTGTACCTGAACTGTTCTCTTTCTCCTGTTGCTCGGCCAGCGAGGACGAGGACTGGCAGCGGTTGTAGGGTGCAGTTTTTAGGCTGCGCTGTCCTAATGTACTATAGATGTGCTCAGAATTATCTATGCTGGGTGGAGACACACAGGCACTCCAGCGCTGATTGGGAGGAGTGCTCGGAGTCGGTGGAAGGTTCTGCAAAGCAGGGACAGAGGTTGCAGGAGTCAGCCGTCGTTGAGAGGCTGCAGCGCACCGTTCTCCGACTTCAGTGGGCCAAGACACAAAGTCAGCAAGTTCACCATTGCTGTAAGTGCAGTTCAGCCAGTCATTATTCAGGGCAGAGCTCTCAGGTAAAGAGGGTGAAGAGGCCAAGCCTGGACTTGAGCGACTTGAAAGTGGGTGCGGGCCTGCAAAGCTGACTGAGGACTTCAGCACTGGAGGAGTAGAAGGAGGCTCCTTAAACATCACCTGTTCATATAGCTGAGAATACTCTGCTATCCGGGCTCCTGAGAAAATGCAAGGTGACACAAAAGAAAAGAAGCAAATCAAAATAAGGAATCAATAACAAATCAATTGCAAAGTAACTGACAAACGTTTCTGCTTTAGGATTCCTAAATGAAGAATAAACCTCAGGGGTTGATCAGTTGACATTCAAGAGGATCAAAAACAACTGGAGGGAAATGACTATTGCCATAAGCTCACCTATCGCAGCCCCGCCTTGTTTCTTCTCCTCCAGAATGGCAGCCAAGTCCTTCGGTTTGCTGGGCCTGAGTCTTGCACAACTGGGCTCATGGTCCATGCTCTTCATCTTCAGCAACTGATTAGCCTTTTTGATCTTCTGGCTGTACTGTCTTGCCATGAGGAAGACTCTGTTTTTACCCTTCTCCCCTAAATCAAGCATTTGATCCCCAGCTTCCCCAAGTAGCAGACCAGAAGATGCCAATGGGAGGAGAGAAGGATCCAAACCACTAAAGAGTGCCTGGAGTTCAGGGTCCTTTTGTGGAGGAAGGTCTTCATCATCCATTCGGAAACTTCCACTGCTAAGTCTAGCAAGTTTGTTCCGAATATTCTTCACTGTTCCAGGCTGAGGTTCTGGGCTAACAGGAGAAACAGGAGGTGTAACAGGAGATGGAGCAGGAGCCATAGAGGGAGATATAACAGGAGCTGCAATGATAGATAAAACAGGAGAGGCAAAGGGAGATGTAACAGGAGGTGCAATGATGGATGGAGCAGGAGGTGTAATGGGAGATGTAACAGAAGGTATAACAGTAGAAGAAACAGGAGATGTAACAGGTAATGGGATAGGAGATGTAACAGGTAATGGGATAGGAGATGTCGGGATATCAGGCTCATCTATCTCAAAGGTAGGCACTCTCACAAGTTTGGGAACACTGAGGACTGGAATTTGGAAGGTTGGAAGAGGTCTGGACACTGAAGGAATGGGTGATGCAGTGGATCTCTTCACTTTCTGAGCACCTGCCTTGGATGACTTAGGTGGAGAGTCGTTGGTCTTTCTTCCAGAGTCACATTTTTTGCTTGGAGACTGATGCAGCTTGCCAGGGGGTTCTTGTGTTTTTTGTTTGGATTCTTCTGCTTTCTGAGGAGATTTGCATGGTTTGGTTGGGGATTTCGGCAGCTTGTGTGATTTGACTGGAGAGGTCTGGGTTTTAGTCTGGGAAGTGCATGTCTTGCGTGGTGACTCTGGTCCACTGACTGGAAAGGCAGCAGGAAGCTTGTCTGGTTTCTTTTCATTACTCCGGATGTAATTTTCCAGATCATTCCAGATCTCATCCACTTGCTCCGACATCCGATCAGCTGTGGACTGCAGTGATGGCATATCTGAAGTTAGAGATTCACTGTCCATTTCAGTAATTGATACAATTGGAATCTCAGGAAGGGGTCGATTGGCCCCTTTGCTGTTATCCAGAGTTAAGCTCTGGTCCATCCGAAGTAACTGCGGATTACCCTGTTTGACAGCATGCTCATTTTCTCTCTCCGCTTCAGTGGATGTGGCTGGCAAGCCCTGGAACACAAGAGTATCATAGATGTTCTCCTCTTCCTCCATTGTTTGTACATCACTGGTTTCTAATGGTAGCCTGTCTTGGCCAGACCTGTTGCTTTCAGAGGAGCTCTCGGATTCAACTGGAGAGACTAAAATTTGAGGAGGTACAACTGGTTTGGTCTCTGCTACAACTGAAGAAGCACGATTAACCTCCAGTTCCTTCTGAATCAGCCCCATGGCCTGCAATTCCTCATAACTAATATTATCATAAATATTCTCAATGTCATCAATAGTTAGTTGTTCTGCCGAGGAAGAGCCAGATATCTCATTACTTGATGACTCAGTGTTGAGCTCTTCTTCTACATGCCCAGGCCTCTTTGTAGGGCTTTGTCGTTCACTTTGAGTCTCTCCAACACTGCTGGCCCTACGTAGAACTCTACTACTGCTGGTTGGAAGGTCTAGTTGCACTGTCTGCGTCTGCTCAACATGCCAGCTGCAAGGTCGTCCAGGAGGATCATCAACTGCGTCGTGATCGCTTTCTGCATCCTGCCCGCTTGTATCGTTCTCAGGGGGCACAAACATCTGATAGATGTCTTCGTCGTCATCAATCTGGATGGTCTTCTGGCGAGTGGGGAACATGGCTCGGCGTACTCTGTGGTCTGCCCATATGTTTGGGACGGAATGCCCTCCACCAGTGCCCAAGAAATGCGAAATATGCTCGTCTGACTGTCTCTCAGATGGACTTGTCACCTGTAGGATGGGTGTGTGGACTGTCTCCATCTGCAGAGACTCTTTGGCTGTCTGTGGAAGCAAAAAAGATCACTAATGACAACCTAGACATTCTTAATTCAAATAAATATGGACAAAAGTATTGGGACACTTGCTTATTCATGGTTTATTTATTTCATTGTGCATATTATACCTGCAGATCTGCATGGTCAAGGTTGTGGTTCTTCCACCGGTCAATGCTGTCCACTGACACCTGTGGGTTTAGCCTTTTCCGGCTAGTCTTTCCAGGCACGCGAAGCTTCCCTCCGGAGCTCTACACACACAGACACCAGAATGTGTTGTATCATTGTAGTTAGCATGTATTACATTACATAACTAATATATATTAACTTGGTAAGTCAAACTGAGATTACCAGTCCACTGTCATCCTCATCATCAGCATCCTGCGGATGCAGCCCCTCATCTACATCACTGTGGTCACCATGGTCCCCAGGATCCAGGGACTCCTGTGACTGGCTGACAAGGCTACGGGATCGACCGATAGTGCCCAGATGGACCACAGGAGACAGCAAGGTGGCTCCAAAACTGCTCCGCTGTAACAGATTCAGTGATAAACCATCAGACACACATTTTTATTGTGCTTTAGTTAGATTTGATGCAAACTTTAAACTGTTGAAATTATTTTGTGTGGTTCTAAGAGAAATGGTACCTACCTTCTGTATGTCTGGACTGGAGACTGTGGTGAAGAAGGAGAAGGTTCATTCACTCAACAACCATATCAGACACAGTAAAACTGTATGTTACCATTATGCCATTATTATTTCATTCTGTCACAAACATAAGAAAGAAGACAAGCTCTACTTACTTGCGTGTTTGTTTTTGAGCAGTCTGGATAACGGTTCTGAACAGAGAGAGCGAAACGGTCAGCATCACATCAAATATGTTCAGATTAATACAGACAGGTTTGCAGATTCACATTTGATAAAGGTCAGATCAGATCAAGAGCAGATAAACACGAAGCTATTGAGACCATGCCTAATGCCACACCTAATGGGCTAGAGGGGTATAAAGCTGCCCTCCAGTATTGACTCCAAATTCAGTCAAGTTTACTGAATAGTGTGTATTTAATGAGGTGCTGAACACTGTTCTTGTGCCGGGGTGAGAAATGTCACACTATCAAACACCTAATGGAGAGCACATGAATGCACACACACCGCTACAGAAAAAAAAAATCAAGGCACGTGTCATTGGGGCCTGTCCTACACCCTGTGAGCCTCACCTGCCTTCCTGCGTGTTCTCCTGGGGGAGGGTCCCTCCTTCAGGTTGATTCTGTTTTGGCCCTCAGGGCTACACTGTAAGCTTGGGTGGTCTATAAAAACACAATGCAAATGTTACAGTAAAACAAAGAGCAGCATCTCTGGAGAGACCTTCAACCCATTGTTTACATTTAGCCATAATTTTGCTTCTAAGACGAATCTTCCATCAAATATGTTAAAAGAGTAGAAAACTGGTAGAAATGGAGTAGAAATATTCAAAGTTATACTTACGCACATCCATTGCCAGAATGGCCTGCTTGGCCTGTAGAAGAACATAGTAAAACTTTACTTTTCTGTTTCTGCTCATCTATACTCTCAATAGCTTTGGCTGAGATTTGTGGGAATATATTCAATAATGCCTCAGAAGCCTTCCTTCATCTCTGGAATCCTGGTCTGTCATTTGTCTAAATGGGCATCATGTCACCAAAATTGTTGGAGGAATCTGTTTGTAGTTTGTTTTCACTTAGAACCCGATGGTCACACTTCTCAGGTAGTCTGGATCGCTCTATTCCAGAGCTCTTCTGGAATGGTCAAAAATGTGTCAACAAAAGCTAAATCGCAGGCTGTCATGTTATTGATCATCACTATGTGTCTGCTCGGAACATCACTGGTGAACTGACTTCTTACTCACACTAGGCCTGCTTGCTATGTATCAAACCTGTGTAGATTTGTCCAAGAACTCACCCTGTTCTTAACATTCTGGGCTTCAACACGCTTGTGTCATCACGGTATAGCAGTGTTGCTACCTGAACTTCATGTAGAATCATGGCTGCTGCTTCGGAAACCGTTAGAGAGCCCACTAGATGCGTACCGTGACTGAATCCAACTGAACCTTGCCCTGAGTCCACTTCTTCAATTAGGTCCAGGCACGGCCCACTGTATCTTGCTCGGGCACTGTACAGAGTGATCGCACTTCTCAGACAAACTAGGCTTGGGGGAAAAACGTGCTCAGGCACGGTACAGAACACCTAGTGTCAGTACATCCCAAGGCTTAGAAACCAGGTCTGTGCTTCAGGTTTTAGGTTACAGCATATTTAGGGCACTTCTTTTAGGCGATAGAGGACGTTTCTTACGTCAGGAGACAGAAATTCATCTAGTACAGAACTTTATGGAGCCTTACGTTTATTTTAGGAATTGGGTCAGATCAACTGGGTAAGTGCTGCCCCGTGAACAGTCCTGTTCTCCAGTGCTGAGCCGGTTCTCGCCATTCCTGTTCCATTAGTGTTCTTTAACTGATCCAGCCTCCCAGGGCTGCTACAGTTAGTAAACACATGAATTCAGTGTGGAGCACTAGAAGCCCCTGTGTTGTACTATTGTGTGACCACAGAGCTGCTGTAGCACTATGGAACTGATGATAGAGTTGATGCCACAGAGTGGCGCTGTTGTTACAGCATCACTGCTTTAACCTGAATTTCTCCTTCAAAACTTGGACTAATTCATCTCTGAGAACAATCTGCACCTTCAAGGACATCTTCAGAACCAGAACAGGACAAAACAGCGAGCGTGAGAGTCTTTATGTAAGCGAGACAATGTGTATCCTGACCTTGGCCGGGATTTTGGCTGGATGGTTCTCCAGGATGAGCCTCTTTAGATGCTGGATCCAAGTCCGCTTGTCCTGCTGTGACTTGGCCTACAAAAGGAAACAAAGAGCAAATGGGTCAGTGCTCAAAGACAAACACACACTGCCATCTAGAACAGTGGTTCTCAATTCCAGTCCTGGGGTATCCTGAGTGTTCCCTAATTCCAGCACACCTTGTCCAAGCCCTTGCTAAGCCGAACTGGCTGTGTTTCAATGACAACTGAGGACCACGACTGAGAACCACTGAGCTAGAACATTCACCCTGACCCGACATGGAAGACAGGTACCAAGCACATCAATCAAAACTGGAGCCTTGGCTTGACTACAAGACCCCGCAGGCGATGATGAGCGGTAACTGCGGTTCAGTTCATCTGCAGGTCTTCAGCTGCTGTTCAACCAAACACATTCATAACATTGGTTCCCAAAGTCAGCAGGAACCCGGGCTCTGTATGTTACTCTAGAACACTCGAGTGTGCAGACAAAGTGGTTAGGGATTTTTTAATGTGCTGAATCGGGTGCCCTAGATAAGGGGAAAGCAAAATAACCATTAGAAAAGGAACCCCTAATATATAACCAAAACCAAAGAAGAACCAAAACTGGTAAAAGTTGTGCTGGACATTACTTGGACTTTGTCCTTCCAGCTCTGAGAGAGCCTTAAGTAAATAGAGCAGGTAATTCTGGAGAATTCACTGTGTGTCATGCCGTCCCTCCTTCATGTGTTACTCAATCACCGACCACTGACTCAATCACAGATATTCTGACACGGAAAATCTCTGGATTTACATTACACCTGTGAAGGGACATGTCCTTTATCAGTTGGGGGCTGGTTTTAAATGAAAAAACTATTTTACCACCAGGAGGCTCCACATCAAATTCGGGTACATAGAAATTTTCAATATCACTGGTCAAGTTGTAGCATTAACATTAATTTAACCATCAGCTCCTCTGATCATACAGGAGCTCTTTGTGGTTCTATAATTC
>CM067506.1:39128004-39145706 GCA_034509495.1 Acestrorhynchus altus | reverse complement strand
GGGGTAAAAAGGGGGCATTAAAGCTGAAGAGCCACAAGCTTTACCTACCAGGACTGGGTTATTTCTACACACACCATTTACACCTAGTGAGGAGAAATTTAGAGACAGGCTCACACCATGCCAGACAACATCAACAGATTCAATCACAGTGTGGCTGACAGGAGAAGAGCAGCATGGTGCCAAAAGCAATGTTTAAAGACAAACGCTCGCCGTCCTCGTCTCCCGGCGCGCGCCATTAGTCTAAGGGTTCGTCTGCATGTTGACTTTACAGCGAAAACAAAAGAAGCAGAAAGAAATGCAGCATGCAGCTCTGAAAACCCAGCAGCAGAGTCTAACCACGTAAACCGAACCGCGGACCCCCGACTCCCCCCCCGACCGCCCCCCCCCCTCTGGGCAGTATTCATTCTGTATGTTGAAATCAGTATGAAACAGAAGAGACAGGACTCGTACCTTGGGATCGTAACTGGGATCGTTCTCTTCGTCCGCCTCCTCCTCGCCCTCCTGCACAACAACAGCACATTAGAGCAGCTCAAGCTCTACTCCTCAACTCACCTCCTCCACTGCTTACTCACTCACCTCATCATCAGCCTCCTCGCCCTCCTCATCGTACTGAAAAACAGACATGCAGCGTCAGTACACACCCATATATACACACACACACCCCCCACCCTATACCCAGCCCCCTACACACTCCCCACACACTCAACCCCGAACGGCGCACTCACGTCATCGTCGTCGTCCTCGATGGCCTCTCCTGTGAAGTATAGGACGGCTCGTGGAACAATGCGCTCGCGGATGAAGTGACCGATCTCAAAGTCCGCCGCCAGGACTGCCTCGGAGTCCTCGTCCTGCAACACACAGGACACATTTACCAACGTCCCCACCTGTAAATCAGTCCAAACAGCCTCCGCTCCGTTGACAGGAACAACGGGTGTCGTTACATTTTCTCCAGTGAGCTGCAGCCTTATGTTTAAGGTGGAAGTAACTCCAGACTCCCGCAGACGGCACAGCAGGAGCATGATGGACTAATACCTGCAGGGTGTGTGGTGCGATTCACAGATGAAAAGGTGGTTTGGTGCAGTGAACGTGTGATGCGTGGATTAACGACTGGCCTTTAGTCCAGACGATCTCACTCCCCTTAGACACAAGGAGCTGAATCTGCAGGCGTGTGGAAGCGTGGCTCATACTGGTCTACCAGCACAAATCCCAGTCTACTGGAAAGTCTGCTCAGAATCGTGGAACAAGATGTACAAGGACAGACGGTGTGTTTCATGGATTGCGACCCCCACGCAGGTACTTACAGCCACACAATCCTTGCAAAGGACCATCTGCAGGCGCCTGAGGTTACTACCACCTTGAACGTGTGGGCTGATGGTGCACAAACCTCACTGGACAGAATTAAACCCGAGTCCAGAAATCAGTTCTGGAGCATTTATAACCCCACAATGCATCAGCAGAGTGTCACGGGTCAGCTGACTGAGCCTCAGCTGCGAGTGTGTGGAGAAAGACTCACCAGCTCTCCGCTCTCCGGTACTGAAAGAGAACAAAAGAGCGAGTTAAGCGACCGAACGAACAGGTGCGTGAAAAGTGCTGTAAGAAGGTCACGTCTGAGCCGAGTGCAAACCTTCAGGAGGAGAGAAGAAGTTGAAGAAGGAGTCATTGGGGACCGTTTTCGTAACCGTTCGGACCGTGCCACGACCCTTGTGCTTCTGCTTCTTTTTGATGGTTTTCAACGTGACGTTTTTGCCTTTGGTCCAGTCGATTGTGCATCTGAACACAGCAGTCAGTTCACATCAGCACCTCAAACACCAACAATGTCAACCAACTGAACAGAACAATCACAAACCTCAGAAGATCTAACCATCACATGGATAAAAACAGCAGTAAGACATTCATTAGCATTAGCAGACACCTGCAGTACTCCAGGAGAACCATCCACAGCTGGGCTACACATGACGTAAGATCAATACAACAACGCAAACAGTCAACAGCGTTTAATTTTCACTGAACAAACAACGAGGTCGTACCCTGTACAGCCCATTATCTCCGGCCCGTCGAAGGAGAACGGATCCGACTCGTCTGGCTCGGACCTCATCTTGTAGGTTTTGGTCAGAACTGTGTTTGTGAAGAAGTCGTTGGGCTCGAAGTGGAACTCTAACGTGAAGCTCTGGAATGAAAGAGAATCAGCGTCCGTAAGAAGACACAAACACGTTCAACATACAACCAGAGTCTGCTGTAAAGCCCACCATCGGCTGTCCCGCATCAGAGAACTTCACTTTGATGTCCTGCAAGTGTTTGAGGATCGGCTCGTCGTGTTCCTATAGAAAGGAGGACGGAAAGGAGGGGACGCGTTACATTAGTACCACTAGGGGGCAGCAGATTGAAAGTGCCTGCGTGACCCATTTTCTCACAGCCCACCTGCAGCATTTCACTGAGCAGGTCCACGTTCTTAAAAACAGTGAGCCAGAATTCAGGGATTCCTTTGGGGTCTTCCTTCTCCTCGTCCTTCTTTTCCTCCTCCAGCTTAGCCTTCTCCTTCATCTCCTCCTGAAACACACACATGCATCCATCAGCACGGTCCACAGAGTAAACACCACACTAACAATGCTGAGACATTCCGGGATCTGATCCAGTGCACCGTGTCGGAGCTGATCAGAGCATATTTTGAGGACTAGCTTTTGGCCATTTGAGCTCAATCCACTTCCAATCCGTCCTTTCTGTTCTGTGTTCACTCCGCCGACAGACATCTGTCCACTCAGTGAGACGATTGAGGAGTTCTGCAGCCCGGTCAGGTGGGAAAACCCGGTCCAGAGCAAAAACCCGCTCCAGAACAGGGTCCGGGCAGCTCTGCTGCAGCTGGCCTTTATAAGCCTTGGAACGGGAATGTCCACCTGCAGGACGTGCACAGTGTGAAACGGAGCGAGTACTGATGGGTCTATAGAAGGCGGAGACGACTGCCGTGTTTGGACTGTAGATGTGCAGTTTACATCGGGCAGAGGGGGGTAAGAATCGGACGGCCTGGAAAAACGGATTGGAACGGAAACGGGATTGGGAACATCCACCAAACACCGCACTGAGGACAAACGCAGCTCAGACAGTGAACGTCTTTCAGAACACAGATCACTGCTTCATCAGTCATCTATTAATTATTGTAACTGTTGAGTTTAGTTCAGTAACACACACACACACACACACACACACACACACACACACACACACACACACACACACACACACACACACACACACACACACACACACACACACACCGTTTTTAAAGGTTTGTAAAGATTCGCTAAATAACAATGAAAGAAATAAATCAGTTTTCCACAAGTTATAGGTTCAGGGATCAGTAACGGAGCCACGAGACGTTGTTAAAGAGCGAGACTTTGTCCGTAAACGACTGCAATACGGCTCTAAGGTTTGTCTCTGTGAGCTCTGTTCCCGCATGTCTGGGTCCAGACTGACGAGCAGCAGCAGGATCCCCCCGGATACGGATCACCTCTGGATTCAAGTGTGAACGATTGTGAATCTGAATCTCAATTGTGAATCCAGTTTCAGTCGATCAGTCGCTGCAGCCACATACAGAGTGCAGGTTTGTTACTGCTGCTGAGATCAGCGCGACCGCAGCCCCTCAGCAAAGCTCAGCTGTCCTGCGGAGGACGGGTGGAGGTCCGGTACCGAGCATGCAGGTAATGCTCACCTGTACCTGCTTACTTACTGTCAGCTCTTCCTCCTCCTCCTGTTTCCACTCACACTCCTCGTCTGTGGGCTCATACACTGCTTTGATGATGTCACTGCGCTGTAAACACACACACACAGCAGCACGTTAGTGTTCACAAATCTTCAGCCTCCAGCAGAACCACAGCTTCACTCACACATTGACCAACAGCTACAGACAAATTTCATCCGTCAGCAGTGGGGAGGGGAAGAGAACCCAAATACAAGAAGTTCTCACCTTGTCGAACAGAGGCTGGTACAGGGCTGCGTACTTCCTCTCCAGCTCGTGAACTTCTTCGTAGAACTTGGCTTCGATGTGAGCGCATTTCACCTGCAGGTTCTTCAGCGCATTCACGCGTCTCTTCACCACCTTCGGTAAGCTGGACAGGAAACGAACCACCATTAGAGAACAGCTGTTCACACAAACTCTACTGTCACAAGAAAATGTCGTGATGCCTTCAGTGGCTGGTTCCAGTGTCCTGAAGAAAGCAGGTTTACTGGTTACAGTGTTTTGTACCAGTAATGATCAGAGGTTGGTAATCTAGTTCCACAGAATGAAAATACAACTCATGCAACAGCTGGACGGCTATAAGCAGATCACTGAACTCTGAGTTTACTTTTAGGGGACGTGTTCTCACCTCTCCATGTACCCTGAGGGTGACCCCACCAGGCCGTCCAGTCTCTCCTGTAGAGCTGCCAGGATCTGAGGATTCTGCATCATCTGCACAGTCAGCTGCCTCGCTAAACACAAACACACCACCTTTCAGTGTTAGTCACACCATGTTCACGCTCATTCTGACAGACTGTAATACACTACAGGAAGCGTAGGGGGCGCTCTATAACGCTCTATAATGATCATATGATCCACACGCTCATTCTGACAGACTGTAATACACTACAGGAAGCGTAGGGGGCGCTCTATAACGCTCTATAATGTTCATATGATCCACACGCTCATTCTGACAGACTGTAATACACTACAGGAAGTGTAGGGGGCGCTCTATAACACTCTATAATGTTCATATGATCCACACGCTCATTCTGACAGACTGTAATACACTACAGGAAGTGATGAGGCAGCCCCTGCTCGGTCAGACTGGGGGAGTCCTGCATTATTTAACAGTCAGCATGTTTCAGTGCACAAAGCAGCACACAGTCCCTCACACAGTTCAGTCTCCTACCAGTCAGTGAGCAGTTACTGAACACCAATAAGGTCAGTGAGGTCATTAGCCAATATCAAATACCCCACACACACACACACACACACACACACACGCTGATGACTGAGCAGAAGAGTGAGATCAGAGAGCTGCAGTCTGATCTTCACTTCCTCACTCAGTCTAAAAATACTCCACAGTCTAAACTGGGAGACTTCAGGTGATGTAAAATTTCAGCACTGGTTCCACGTCAGACATATTTTACCGTATTTACAGTCTCCTTTCACTGAGCGGCACACGGGAATTCATCCTCACACACCAGTGAATTCACACGCTACGGGGCAGTGAACAGGTGTTCCTGGAGCGGTGGGCAACCCTACAGCGCCACCCGGAGAACAGCTGGAGAGTTCAGAGTCTTCAATCGTGTCCTGCCACCGCTGGTTCCCGAACCACCAGAACCCTTCACTGTGGATCGGCGTTCTCTGCTGCATCTGCTTCATACACTGCTTATTTAGCACAGCAGGATCCCAGCTGTTCGCTAGTTACACAGCGTCCACTCACAATTACAGACGACATGCACAACGTTTCGACGAACACGGTCACAGTCTCTGAGTAACAGACAGACTCTGAGAAGATGAATAACTGAAACACCTCTGCTAGCACAAACACTAGCTAGCTGCGCTAACATTTGCTCTATTCAATCAGACGGGGTTAAATAGTTTGTTTTAAGCTTGTTAGCTTAGCTTTAGCCACCACATTTAATGCATGTTTCCCAGCACAAATGTTAGCTTAGCATAGGCAGCATCTGCATGCCAAAACACCAGGAACTCGAACTCGGCTGAGTGCAGGTGTGCGTGTGACAGGTGTGCGTGTGACAGGTGTGCGTGTGACAGGTGTGCGTGTGACAGGTGTGCAACAAGTACATATTGCTTTATATTCACTGACCAGCGCAGCCACAGCTAAACGCCGTTACTGCTTCACTCACCAGGAGCAGCTCCACCATGTTCATCAGTGGATCTCCCTGAAGCAAAAAATTGGCAAGTACCACAGAACACAAGAACCGTCGTGTTTCCTAAACTTGGCAGTGAAGTATCGGTTTTGTGACGCCTCTCTGAACAAATAGAGACGATTGGAGCTAAACGAACAACCGAAATCTTACACAACTGCACAGAATGACGAGGAGCAGGTACGGAAACTGCCCCATTCCACGTCTTGGACTGAAAGAACCCGAACAGGTCAGGTCCGCTAATGTAACGGTGAAGACAACAGCTGACCCACAGCAGATTTCTCACAGGCAAACAGGTCCTACCTTTACTGTTGACGTCCTCCCCAGTCTCCTCCTCTTCCACCTCCTCAACATCTTCCATATCAGCCAGGTCCAGCTCAGCCTGTTCTTTACTGAACACACACAAACAGATGATCACACACACGGATCTAGATACAATCAGCTCCAACATCAGATCTCCTTCAGACAGACCACCACAGCGCTGCTGAGACACCGATTAGCTGACCGAGGGCGGGGCCAGATGAACTAAGCACCAGCTTCGAGAGCCTGTGAATTCCCAGCTCAGCGTCGTTCCTGAGGATACTCACTGTTCTGGGCTGAGTGACTGACTACGGAAACAGGTAATCTGTCAAGGCCAATGTGCTACAGTCTGTACTCTGGAATTACACTGTTGCGTCGCTAGTGACCAATGGGATCTCTATACTACCACGTTGACTTGTCTCAGTTTCAACCACCATCATTTTAGGTTTGTCAGACTGTACTTTTGAGTTTGAACCAACTGTTACTTTCACCAAAATCCCTGGAGACTGTCCACTGAACCATTCCACAGAAACAGCGTGAATATTTCTGGACCGTCCAGCCACTGAGGGAGAAGGACGAGAAACTGAAACCTGACGCTCTGTAAACACACCTGCACTAAATATCTGGACGATCGGACCAATAAAAATAATTATGTTCATTTTCCATCATCTTTCTTTTAAAAGATGCTGGAAAAAAAGCTTTTAAAACCACAAGTTTAATGAAGGTTGGTCCCCTGCGACAGACTGCACAGGACAGGCAGACTACACCTGAACTGCTGAACTGAACCCAGTCAGCATTACTGTAAAACTACAGCACAGCCAATCAGAGAATCACATCAGATCACATGGGTCCGACACGGCTCTTCTGTACAGATTTATTTTAATACACTGCTTCTGCTGCCTTTAATCTGCACTTTTCTATTTTTACTTCCTTTCTTTGTCTGTCTGTCTGTCTGTCCATCCGTCCCTCTAGGATTAACTCACAGCTGCTTTCCTTCTGGATGAGCCACAGATAACTGCTGAGCAAGATGGCGTGTGATTTTGGGTTAGCAGCTTTAGCACTGAGGGGAAAGAACTTCATGGCCTGGTTGGAGGCAGCAGGTGGGTGGGGCCTGACCGTGACTGACCAGCACAACGTCAGGCCAGTGACAGCCACACACTGCACCTCATGATGTTGCAGCCATTAGCAGACCGACTTTATAAACATGAACTGTTCAGCATCCACGAGAAACGATTCAGGTACAGTCGTAGATGGAAGTGAGGAGCTGTACTTACTTGTCGAGATCTGCCATGTCTGACCGTTTTTATTCCTGTGGAGAGAAAAGAGTCTTCAGTCCGACAATCAGCTCCAACAGCTCAAACCACACACACACACACACACACACACACACACACACACACACACACACACACACACACCCTTCAAACATCGGCTCCAAACTCCAGAGTAGAGCTGGAGTTAAAGGGAACCCCATCGAAGAGCCCAGTAATGCACACCGCACTACAGTTACTGAACCGAGTAACGACCACTCGGACCTCCACGGAGACACGGCACAGACCAGAGTTCAGCGATGTTCAGTGAACCGAGAACGTCCGCTTCACTACCCGTTCCCATAGCAACAAAAATTACCTAATCTGGGACCCCCAAAGCTGAGCGAAATCCAAAAATATACAAATGAAAAATATTTAGAACAACACTGAGATCAACACCAATCAAGCTACCATTAAATATTCAACTGAGAATCAATGCAAAACACTATTAGGGGTGTGTGGAAACGGGCTGAGCGATATATCGATATTTATATCTATATCGGATATAAACAGAGCGGGATACGGGTTGATCGATATATCGATATTTATATCTGTATCTGGATATAAACAGAGCGGGATACGGGCTGAGCGATATATCGATATTTATATCTGTATCGGGATATAAACAGAGCGGGATACGGGCTGAGCGATATATCGATATTTATATCTGTATCTGGATATAAACAGAGCGGGATACGGGCTGAGCGATACATCGATATTTATATCTATATCGGGATATAAACAGAGCGGGGTACGGGCTGAGCGATATATCGATATTTATATCTATATCAGGATATAAACAGAGAGGGATACGGGCTGAGCGATATATCGATATTTATATCTATATCGGGATATAAACAGAGCGGGATACGGGCTGAGCGATATATCGATATTTATATCTATATAACAGAGCCAGTCATTCCATTAGCACTGGACTCTACAGTGTGTGTGTGTCCGTTTCGTAGTGGCCTCGAACCGGTCACTGAGGCCCTGTATGTTGTAGGAGATAGTGCTGAATTGTGCGTCCAGCGGCTGAATGAGGGGCCACTGCGTTCAGATGAGCGAGCTGGAATCTACTGGGGTGGGGACGCCGCTCCACCCGCCGCTTTTGTGGAGCTCTATAATAACGTCATTCTTTTCAAAGAGTTTTAAAGAGCTGCGGTCAGCAAAACGTGCTGGCGTCTCAGCGGCGGGACGACAGCAGGACACAACCCCCCTCTGAGGCAGCAGTTACACTGCCTCGCTGAAGGGGTTTGGAATTAACGCTACACATGCCCAGCATCACTCCTCCACCCAGCGCGTTCTGATCTGTGAGGAAATCTGATCGACCGCAGTGTAAATATGAATCCTAATAGATTTAATATACGTCGGAACGTTCCCGATAGAACCGACAATTAATCTGCAAGAACTTCAAAGTACAGTCTGTTGGAGTCTCGTTAAAAGACCATCATCTTCACCAGCATTAAAGAACTTCTTTTGGCTGCTCCCTGTAGGGGTCACCAAAGCGCATCATTCACGATCCGCATTATAGGTTTACGTTGTATGTTTTACTTGGGACCGGCATCAGTAGAGCACAAACTACACCGCTAACAGCTGTCGTACCAACATTAAAGAACACCAGTTATTATAGCGCTCTTTAGGCTTTGATCACGAGCAAGTTTTACAGCAAAACACCAAAAGGACACCATTACCTAGAAAACCTGACTGTGAAACTTCACTATGGAAATGTTACCAAGCAGGCTATGACCCTCAGCAACACAGTAAGCAGGTTAGCATCCACCAATATACCCACTGT
The DNA here is from genome assembly GCA_034509495.1 of Acestrorhynchus altus. Lineage (NCBI taxonomy): Eukaryota > Metazoa > Chordata > Actinopteri > Characiformes > Acestrorhynchidae > Acestrorhynchus > Acestrorhynchus altus. The sequence continues at coordinate 39,136,418 of CM067506.1, read as the reverse complement.
AGCATTGTCATGTCAGCAACAGCCAAGCCACACCCCTTATCGTTGCCGGACTGTGTTTCTGATACAGTTTCAGTAACTACACTGCTGATCTTTAATACCGGCTACCGGACTGTGTTTCTGATACAGTTTCAGTAACTACACTGCTGCAAGTTAAGGTCTTAACAACAACATTTGTGTTGATATTTATCCAATAAACATTGTTTAAGATCCGATGCTACTGTAATAGCATAATTAATTCTAAAGAGCAGAGAACGTTACTGTCCAAAAATGACGATGTGCACAGACTACAGTAGAGAAATGTGGTCAGACCCACATCCAACACTGTTCTAGATATCGCACTCGTATGATACCTGGGCAGAACAGTATTGATGAACATTCCCAGTTCCATAGATTAAAGCTAAGCCTAGGCACAATTTCTACTGGTAATTCTTCAGCACACTGGTTTAGTTTTCCAGAACTCGGCCCGTCCATACGATAAAGTCAATCTCGGGTCTTGCTGAGTGGGATACGGGCCCCTACGTTTACTTTAGGGTAGAGGGCCCATCACACCAAGTGCTCTTTTACGCCTGAAAGGTTTGTGTTGCTGTTACACTACACAGGTGATTCGGGTTGGTTCTGGTGTCACACTGCAGTTTAGAACTACAGAACCTCAGCACGTCCGGTCCCACGGCCACACGCGTCCCAGTGCAGGTTTGAGACTTTTCAGATGTGTTAAGGCCTCCCGGGCAGTCAGAGCATCTCCAGCACGGTAAGCCGAGACCGTGCTGCCGAGTGACGTACATGACCTGTGGACAGACTGGATTGGGCCTCTGGGTCCTCTGGGCAGAACCGTGGTTCCACTCTGACCCCTGAGAAGAGCTGATCGGGACTCCTGGCAGAACTATGGTTCCACTCTGACTCCTGAACATAGAGGACCAGGACTCCGGGTCCTCTGGGGAGAACTGTGGTTCCACTACTGGGTTCGGACCGAACTGAGGACTGTGTGACGTCACCCAGCGGCTCCAGCGCGGACCTTTAACGGGCCGGTATAGACCGGACTCCTACAAGTGGACCTCAGTGACCCTCATTAATAATAAGCCTTTACCCCGCGGCCCCACGCGCTCCTGCCCGGTTCGGCGGTTCCGAGCGGCTCATCGAGGAGCTGTGAGCGGACGGGGACAATCAGAACCGGACCCGCAGCGGTTGTTCCATCTAATAACGAGCTGAACCGAACCGAGCAGCACACCCCGAACAGATAACCGGCCCGGGTCGGATCACCGCGCGGACTACAGCCGCCCTCCCCCCCGCTCGGGCCTGCAGCCCGCTCCCCTCAGCCCGCGGGTAGCGCGGCGCTCCGGGCGGCTCACCTGCGGCGGTTTGGGCGGGTTTGGGCGGGCTGGGGCGGCGGCGGGGTTGAGGAGGCCGGTGGGACGCGCTCAGCCTGCGGGTCTGCGCTCTCTCTCGCGCCGCTCTGATGGCGGTAAAAGGGAGCGCGAGCTCGCCGCGCGCGCTCATATAGCGTCATCACGCAGGGCGGCGGTCACCGGGGCAACACGGGGCCAATGGGGAGGCGCGAGACCGATGTTCCCGCCTTTTCCGCCATGTTGTTTCTGAGGAGAAAGTTGTTAAAATGTGATTTTGGAAAATCTGAGGCAGAAAACAGTGAGATTTCTGAGAGAAATTCAGGTGTGAAGAACTGAAACGTCAGAGGAGGGAAGCTCTTTAACAGTCTGAAACAGGTCTGTGCTCAAACGACAGCCCGAACGTCAAACTTGTGTTCGCCCATCGAATCGAACCCGCTTCACTACACAGTGGCCGAGTCCTCAGAGCAGAGAACACAGAAAGACCAACAGACTCTCAGGAAGAACGATGTGGATGACTGAACGCCACGGACACGCCCATCAAATTAACGATTTACTAATGATTTATTGTCTCATTTTAAAACCAGAACCAGCAGCATCTTCGTCCAAAGAACGCCAGCATCAAAGCAGCATCAAAGCTGGACCAAAACGGCAAAAATGGAGATGCGAGGCTTTTGCGTGACAGTAATGGCGCGCTCTGCTAGTTTCAGGTATAAAGTAATGACGTGGATCATTTATACACAACTTTTTCACGATGGCTGTGAAACAGTGCCTTTGTTCACGGTCACTGAATTAGACCTCCATATTTTACACAGTGGTACACACACACACACACACACACACACACACACACACACACACACCAGGGGGCAGGGAGCAGTGAGCATACGTGCCCGGAGCGGTGAGCCGCCCTATCCTCAGCGCCCAGGGCACCCAGTGTTAATAAACAATAAATAGAATAAGAACATGAGTTAAAAGTAAAAGTACTGAAGAGCAGAGCTGAGAGATGGATATAATGAGTCTGATGTTTCTGAGGTAGATTTCTATTAAATATTGATTGTAGAATTGCTGATGTAAACATTTACAGAAAGAGAACAGTGCAATAGATTTGTACAATTGTGCAAAGAGCCAAAACATGTACTGTGCTGTACTATTGAAGAACCAGTCTGGTCACTTCGGTGAGGTTTGGAGACTCCGAGGAGTCTGCTGCTGTTATGGAGTTAGCATGTTAGCATGCCGTGTTGTGCTGGATTTGATGGACCGAAGCCTCTTAACAGAGGGGAGAGTCTGGAAGAGGTGACGTCCAGTCACATGGTCTGAGCTGAGAAATATGATTTTCTATGATGTACATGTCAAAATGTGCCTGGGGTATGAATAATTTGGGGCTTCACTGTGTGTGTGGGTAGGTGGTTAGTGTGGCACAACAGGTAATAGCACCAGGGATCCCCACACCATGTGGGAGACTGGGGTTCGATTCCCAGTCTGGGTAACTGTGCTGTTCTGCACCAGTAAGAGTCTGTGGGTATGACCTCTGACCTCCTCTGTCACACGAGAATGTCTCTGTCTGTCTGTCACTCAGTCTCTCTCCTGTTTACTTGAGCAGGAATCTAAAATATGATCCTGAACACAATTCCTGCTGTTTTACGCTTCATATCGGATTCAACGGAACATTTTAGCTTTGTGCCCCCCCCTCCACACACACACACACACACACACACACACACACACACACACACACACACACACACACACGCGCAGTCTCTATCTTTTCTGGGCTCAAAGCTGAGCTTATGTGTATGTGTGTGCCAACTCTTTTTCCTGGTGACTGTAAGAGGAGATGACATATAGACACCCCCCCCCCTGTAATGGAGTTCAAGATTCAAGAGTTTAATTGTCATATACAACCAAATTCTTACTTTGCTTGTTCTTCTCAACACTGAAGCTATTAGATATGAAACATTAAACAAGTTCAATAAATTAGAATATCATTAAAAAGCTCATTTTACATTAATTACACATTAAGTACCATTTCAAGCCTTTTTGCTTTACTGTTGATCAGTTTGTCTTATGGACCATGAACCCAGAAATCCAGAATCTCAATATTAGAACATTTTCATTCATATTTGAACAGATTATTAATCACAGTGTTAACTTTAAAACAATATAAAACCTGAAACAAATCACTTTAAATCTAATGAATATAAAATATATGGCCGTATATATATATATATATATATATATATATATATATATATATATATATATATATTTAACTCAATTACCTTAAATAACCTTTTGCACAGTATTCTAATTTTTTGAGATGCTCTGATTAGGACTACATACATAATGATACTAGAGACAGAAAAATTAAGAGGATATATACAGTGAGTAGATACTGTATATCTGACTTCAACAGAAGGACGTTATTGATGGAGCATTTTCAGAAAGTCACCATCAGTCTCCTAAACTGTGTGCTACTGCAACAGTGGAGCACCAATAAATGTGTGTGTGTGTGTGTGTGTGTGTGTGTGTGTGTGCGTGTGTGTGTTGTCAGAGAGTCAGAATGATGATAAGGGAAGGGTCTCATCATGGATGGCAGCCCATCATCTCAAACTCAACCCCAGTAAGACTGACCTGCTGTTCATTCCTGGAAGCACTGGTCCTCACCCTGATCTCACCATTTTCTTTGAGAACTCACTGGTCACTCCATCTGCAGAAGCACGGAGGCTTGTTGTATTTGTGGATGATACGTTATCGTTCTCAGCTCATGATCCAAACCTGACTTGGTCATGCAGATGTTCTCCTTTATAACATCAGGAGAATTCCACCCTTTCTGTCTAGAGATGAGCTCAGGTGCTTGTTCAGTCTGTCGTCATTTCAAGACCCGAATTGGCCTTCTTATGAGACCATCAGACCCTTCAGCTGATCCAGAATGCCCGTGGCTTGTCTTGAACGCCCAAAAATTCAGTCACGTAACTCCTCTGCTGGCTTCCTGTAGCTGAACATCAGAGTCAGAACCTTGATGCTGACCTACAAAGCCAAAACTGGACCAGCACCTCCATACATGATGGCAATGGTCAAAACTCCAGCTGTACCACGAGGCCTTTGAGCTGTACTTGCTGATCTCTATCATAACCCTGTCGTTACCTTTATCTTAATCCCACCATAACCTCTAATCTAACCCCATCAAACTTCTACCCAACCCCAGATAAGCTTCACTCATCTTCACACAAGCCTCCACCTAGTCCTTTCTAGCTTCACTCAGCTCTACACAAACCTACATGCAGGACCATATAGTTATTTACCCAACTCCATCCACTCTATCCTCCAAAAACCTTCACCAAACTCCATACATATCTGCACCTACATCACCACTGATCACCAGGAGGTTAATATAATATATAACTATTTTGTTTTTATGGTAAAAACTATTTGACCCAACGGGGCCTCGTGAACTCACCACACACGTGTGTGTGTGTGTGTGTGTGTGTGCTGTATCAGCAGGCTCTTTATCCTCCACACTGAAAAACCTGCTGCAGCGTTGTTCTCATTCACCACTGGGATTAAACCAGCATTACAGCTGTCTGACACACACACACACACACACACGCACACACACACACACACACAAACACACACACCGACCCGAATCTCATGGATCATGTGGTTGCTGCGGTTACAGTGTCTGATGAAGATGCTCCTGTATCTCAGTGATGAGAGACGGTTGCCTAGTAACAGTGGCACCATGACATTGATATGAGCCAGATATGGGGGGGGGCTCTCTTTGAGCTTGTGAGTGACCTCTGGTGTACTGAGGGGTGAACTGCAGCATCATCCACTCTGATCACTCTCGTACACACTTTCCACCAACGCCAAACAGGTCAAGCTCTTCTTTAACCGTTCAGCCCGTTTCCACCAAACATGGCTTCCAGAACCTGGAAACCTAATTTACCCACCTCAGAAGATTTGACCCAACTCAACTGTTTTTGACCATCTTAACTGATTTGACCCACCTCACAGTTTGCCCTACCCCATCTGATTTTACCTGATTTGACCCACCCAAACCCAATGTGACCTACCCAGTGTCCATCTTGTCACTCACAAGGAGACGTGGAAGGTTGTCACTGTTTATTGATTATTGATTAGATGATACAGGTGATGGACTTACAGGATGTTACTCCTCATATACAAATAAAGATCAGAGGTAACCGTGGAGACAAGAGATGAAGAATAACTGATAATGAAGAACAGAAACACACACTCACACTGTCTGAGCACTGAATGACGTCATGTACACACACACACACACACACACACACACACACACACACACACACACACACACACAATACTGTAGATACTATATCTTTTCTATTTCTTGCACTGAGTGTCTTACTCTCCCTTTGCTACTGTAATAATGTGAATTTCCCCACTTTGGGACTAATAAAGCATGATCACGCACACACACACACACACACACACACTCTCTCATTCTCACACACACACAATCAGACTCTCACTCTCACACACAAACACATACACAGTCTATCTCTTGCGCGCACACACACACACACACACACACACACACACACACACACACACACACACACACTGGATAATCCCTCCAGGGTCTGGTGCCCTGCTGAAAATTGAAGGTGGAAATGTAGAGAGTGAGTATGAACAGTGGCAGGACTGAGCTTCAGAAAACAAAAATGTGATCTCATCTCTCTCTCACTCTCTCTCTCTCACACTCACACACACACACACAGTCTGCTGTGGTCGGTGGGTTTAAAGCGCATCTATAAGGCTGATTATGGCACAGTCACACACACACCGAAAAACCACAATTAATGAACATGGAGAAACAGACTCCACCCACCCACCCCTGCTTATTTGCATCTATGATAAGTCCCACCCACTTTTCTAAGACTATCCCCACCATAGCCACTTTGAAAGGCACATTAATGAATAAACTGGAGTTATTACTAGTGTGATCACACACACACACACACACACACACACAAAAGACACTTGTGTTGTGATGACAGTGTCTAAAGTGTTGAGTAACTGCCTGGCGGCCTATTTGGCTTTAATTATATTTACAATACACCGAGGGGGTGGAGCTACAATAGGAGACGCCACAGGAAGTTCTGCTACACTTTACTAAGGTCTATCAGGAGGGTAAGTCTTAAACCCTAATCCTAAACTTTAATTCTAATCTGGAGCCCAGAAGTGTCCTGCTGCTCCATATCTTAACACTAAAGTTCCTGTAGATCTACAGCTACTGTAACACTACACACCTGAAATGCAGAAACCACCTCCTCAAACCACCTCCTCAGACCTGACCTCCTCACACTGCTTCCACAGGCAGACGTGGGAAATCAGGTTTGGAGTAATTCATAAGTAAACAACACACACACACTTCAGCTGCAGCTTTAAAACCAGGGACGTCCTGATCCAGCATCACCCCCGTCCGATCAGAGCACCTTCCCATTGAGTATCATCCCATACCGGTACTGGTCAGGGGCCAGATTCACAAAAATGTCTGACCAAAGAAATTCTTCTGAAGCCCAAACACAGATACTTCGAGCTACGCAGACTGGTTTTCATTTCACACTGTAAGAATGCAGGATGTGTTCTCCAGGCATTCAGGACAATTCTGGCCTTAAGCCCCGTTGGGACGGGATTCGTTTAACATGGGGAGGTGGGGTAAAGTCATTTTTACCTGGATCAGACATCGGATCTGACACTGGGTCAGACTGGTTCTGACACTGGTTCTGAAATTGGGTCAGGCACCGGATCAGACACTGCATTGGACATTGATTCTGACACTAGATCAGACACTGTGGGTCTGACACTGGGTCAGATATTTGGATCAGACACTGGTTCTGAAACTGGATCGAACATTGGTTCTGACATTGAGTCAGGCACTGGGTCAGACATTGGGTCTGATTGGGACATCCCTGAATAAAACTGATTCCCTTACAAAATCAGACCATGGTCATCTGATCAGCTGCTCTAATTCAGGAGTGCTCTCTCTCTCTCTCACACACACACACACACACACACACACACACACACATGGCAGTAGGAACAAGCAAGCACTGTAAAACAACATTGATATTGATAATAATGATAATAATAACAACGATAATAAAGTAAAGGGTGAGGCGCTGTTTTTCTGGCTTTCTTGTCCTCTGCAGTCCAAAGCATTTCCCATAATGCACTTCACCTGCAGTCTGTCTCTGAGCACCTCTCACTGAAATTCTGGATCCTTCAGAGCATAAAAATCATAGAGTGAGTAAAAAAAAGCATAAAGTGGAAGTGTGTAGAGGTCAGGAGTGAGAGAGCATTGGGCGGAGAGGCATCTGGTTCCGGTTTGGTCCCTGATCTCGACCTGGAGTTAGAACTAATCTGCAGGCTATTTGAAGATGAGGGTGAGGATGATCTGCGCGCAGATGAGGAACAGGATGATGGCGTAGTCTCTCTGAGTGAGGAAAGAGCTGTGCTCAGCCTGGACCGACACTCGACTCCTCAGAGCGCTGATACTCCTGCACACAAAAATCACAAACCCACATCAATAACACACATCAGACGCTGGAGAACAGCACCTCCCCCAGCCCAACCCAGCGCACACCAACCCAACCCAACCAGGTCCAGCCCAGCCCAGCTCAGCCCAGCCCAACCCAGCGCACACCAACCCAACCCAACCAAGCCCAGCCCAGCCCAGCCCAGCCCATCCCAGCGCACACCAACCCAACCAAGCCCAGCCCAGCCCAGCCCAGCCCAACCCAGCGCACACCAACCCAACCCAACCAAGCTCAGCCCAACCCAACCCAGCGCACACCAACCCAACCCAACCCAACCAAGCTCAGCCCAGCCCAGCCCAACCCAGCGCACACCAACCCAACCCAACCAGGCCCAGCCCAACCCAGCGCACACCAACCCAACCCAACCAAGCTCAGCCCAGCCCAACCCAGCGCACACCAACCCAACCCAACCCAACCAAGCCCAGCCCAGCCCAACCCAGAGCACACCAACCCAACCCAACCCAACCAGGCCCAGCCCAGCCCA
>CM067506.1:39074963-39122504 GCA_034509495.1 Acestrorhynchus altus | reverse complement strand
TATTTTATCAGAGCATCATGTGATGTCGACGTTTAAGCGGAACCCTCTGGAGCAGGCGTTCCGGCGGCCGAACGCCAACATCACCTCCAACTACCTGATCAACCAGTACTGGATCCTGGTCAGCCACAAGTTTCCCGCGCTCCTCTACGACCTCTTCCTGCGACTCTCCGGCCAGAAGCCACAGTGAGGACACTAGCGCCCCCTGTGTAAACGTGATGTAGGGTGTTGAAGTGCAGTTCACTGGAAGATTTTCCCAGCAGCACCCAAACACACCAGACCTCACCAGTTCATACGTGCTTCATTATCCTCATAGCTCCACTGCTCACATCCGACATCCGTTTTTATTGTGTGTGTGTGTGTGTGTGTGTGTGTGTGTGTGTGCACAGGATGATGAGGATATTTAATCGGCTGCACAAAGCAATCGGTCTGCTGGAGTATTTCAGCAGTCAGGACTGGGAATGGAACTCGGACAACATGAACATGCTGCTGAACCAGCTTAGTGCAGAGGACAGGAAGGTACTCTCACACACACACACACACACACACACACACACACACACACACACACACACACACACACACATTCAAACTTCATTTTTGTATGTTTTCAGTGTGTAAAACCTTAAATATTCAGTAGGGGGCAGCATATACTGTGTAATAGTCATTCTCTCTCTGTCTCTATCTCTGTCTCTCTCTGTACTCTCTCTGTATCTCTCTCTCTCTGTCTGTCTCTGTCTGTCTCTGTCTCTCTGTCTCTCTCTCTCTCTCTCTCTCTCAGATGTTTAATTTTGATGTCCGTCAGCTGAACTGGCCGGAGTATATAGAGAATTACTGCATCGGCACCAAGAAATACGTCCTGAATGAGGACATGTCGGACATCCCTGCAGCCCGACAGCACCTACGCAAGTATGACTCTCAGCAGTTTAGCTCCACCCATTTACCCTACAGCAGTTTAGCTCCACCCATTTACCCTACAGCAGTTTAGCTCCACCCATTTACCCTACAGCAGTTTAGCCCCACCCATTACACCTACAGTAGTTTAGCACCACCCATTTAACCCTCAGCACTTTAGCTCCACCCATTCAGCTTACAGCAGTTTAGCTCCACTCAGTTAACCTACAGCAGTTTAGCCCCACCCTTTCAGGGTTGCCGTTTCAATCATCAGTGATGCCACAGCCATCCGTCAGTGTCTGGGAGTCCCAGAGAGCATGGCTGTCCTCTTTCTCTCTGGGTGAGTAGGACGGTCCTCCCCCTCCCCACTATTGCTCACCAAGGGCAATGCTAGCATGAATGTGTATTAGCTGACGTAACAGAATTAGCAGTTAGCCTTTTCCTTTAAGGGCAGCACTGGTAGCATCGTGTTATAGAAGTGGTTGTAGATAGTGGGAGAACTGGAATGAACTGGGAAACTGTTGTTACAGCGTTTAGCATTTTTGACTCTCCCTCTCTCTGTCTCTCTCTCTGTCTCTCTCTCTCTGTCTCTGTCTCAGGTTGAGGAACATCCGATACACCTTTAACACTGTGCTGGTGGTGTTTATCTGGCGTGTGTTCATCGCTCGCTCTCAGATGGCGCGGAATATTTGGTATTTTGTCGTGAGTTTGTGCTTCAAGTTCCTGTCGTACTTCAGAGCGTCCAGCACACTGACCAACTGACCACAGCTGTCGCCCCCCTCGCAGCCCCTCCATCACGCAGCTCTCTCTAGCTAATCTCACCGTCCATCCATCAGCGCCCGTCCCGAAGGCTGGAGGTGCGGCTCTCGCCTGCCCCCTTTTACAGCTTTGTCCCCTTTTATAACCAGAGTCAAATAAGGACAGTTAAATATGCAACAGCCGTCCCCGTTACACCCCCACCTGTGTGTCAGGGTCTCGTCTGATCTGCCCTCAAACAAGGCCTTGATTCTTCTGTCTGTTCTTCTGACGACAGTAACGACAGTGTTTAACGATCTAATGCTTACTGACCTGAATCTCCAAACGTCCAGGCGTATGTCCAGACCACCTCTTCGTTACCGTGTGTGTGAGTGTGTTTTATACACCATGTGCTTCACTCAGCACTGAAGTCATGTGTCCCTGAGTCTCTCGTTGCGCGAGTGTGTCTGTCTCATTTCCGGGGGTCCGCCGGTGTGTTCTGCTGAGGGGTCTCCACCCTTTGTCTCAGCCCTGAAGTTCTGTTTGACTCTTCTGTTCAGAATATCCTGAAATACAGTCACTTTACGCCAAATCCAGTGTTTGTTTTTGTTTATTTTCAGTCTGTTTGTTTTTGTTTACTTTCTGATTCGGGTCTTTGTTTCACAGCCAGTACAAAGTTCATGCCTTTGGATTTGTGTTGTCCTCTCTGGACGCTGCGGCTGAAATGGTCAATGGAATTAAACTCGGATCAGATTTCAGAAAACTTCAGCTACTTTTAAACCACTAAACAGAAAAAGTCAATGAGTAACTATGTAAACACACAGCAATGAGCCAAAACATTGTGAACACCTCCCTTATACGCTCCAGTCGTGCCCCTACAGACGTCAGACAGTGTTTCTGTAAGACTTTGTCCTAAATTTGCTCTACAGGTCACAGGCTCATTGTTCCAGCAGTGTTCCAGAGGTAAATGGTGTACATGCACCTGGATGTGAACAAGACTGAAGACAACTGGGACCAGATCAGACCACCTTCTTCCATCTTCTGAGGTCCCCATCTGATGCTCACATGTCCACGGTGTGGTCACACTGCGTGTCTGTGTGTGAAACTGCTGCCTTTCAATGAGATTCAGCTGAATTTCATTGGACACAACTTCCAGATAATTAAATGTTTTGTCTAATTCATCTTTGCTGGACTTTGAGACGTGGACTTTTGTCCCCAACCAAAAGGGCTGCTGCTGGGATTAGATGGTCATTATCTTCTGTTCCAGGGTTTTTAGTCGTGAGCTTAGAAGTGAAACTATGGAACCAAACTGGAGAACTGTTTACACCCCCTCGCTCCCAGTCCCGGCTGTGTCTCACGGCGACGTAAAATGAAAAAACAGGTCTGTACGCCTGTACTCTCACACACAGCAGCTGCGCTGGAGTCGCAGTAACTTCTTTTGGTTCTGTGTTGATGGGACACCTGTCAAAGCCCCCGCAAGACATTTTGATCCCCAGTCATTTGGACATGATGATCTGACCCTCGTCAAGATGTCTCAGGTCTTAATGCTGCTCATTTCTGCACATCCAGCACATTGACAATGAGAACCGATTGTTCTCCATCTTACGCAGAATCCAGACCTGATACATCAACACTGTAACCTACACCCGGCAGTGGTCTTAATGTTTTGGCTCACTGGTGTGTAAAAACACGGTGGACAGAGTCTGGGTTTTGTCCTCAGCCTGTGTTGAGGTGGCTGAACTCTGCTTTGAGCTCCTCCAATAAAGCACAGATCAGACAGTCTGATCACAGCCGATCTACACCGTCAGGCTCAGCCAGGTACAGTCTGATCCTCATGGTTCACACTAAGCAGACGTGAATCTCTTACATTAATGTGACCCATCAAATCGTAAAGATCTGATCTGTTAATAATCAAATTAATGTTCATAATCAATAAGGTTTGTCTGTAGAAGGTAAATAACCTCAGATCTGAATCCTGTTCCAAAGAGATCAGACCATGACTGGACGTTCTGGAGCGTCTCGCTCTCTTACATGGACGATGTGTTAATATAGAGCCCAGTGATCTGGGAGTTAATAGTTGCTCTTGCGGGACTTTTCCACGCCGCCGCTTCTGTCCTGACTTCCAGTCAGACTGGACGTTATGGTTTAAGTCCAGGATGAATTTTACGATGATGGTCAAACTGCCCGACTTTAATGATCTGTTTCTAATCAACACCCTCCACACTGTTGGTCTTTGTCACGTCCATGTTGGATTTGCGTCTTTCTGGAGACGGTTTCTGTGCTAAGTTAGATAAATGTTGGTCCTGAACTGGTTTTTGGACTGAGCTGTAAACGGTTCCCAGACAAACAAACCAAAAATGTATAAAAGTGTATTTGTCGTCAGCAAAGCTGAGCAGATTCTCCGATTTCTGTCGTTTTAAAGGAAAAAAGGGAAACGTTTGGTTTGAATGTTTGTCTTTTCTCGGATTCACGCGTCTGATTCAGGTTTTCACGTTCGCGTCCTAGTTTTTATAAAACTCCTTTATAACTCAACCGTTTTAATCCCTTAATCATTGAAGGTCTGGTGGGTGACGGTGTCTCAAATATAAAGCCCTCAACATTGTCTTTTTTACCCCGTTTGTTGTTAATTGTTCATCGATTGAAGACAGTTCGATATTTTATGACCCCTCCCCCACACCACTGACCACTCCAGGAGAAACGGTCAGTGCGACGATAATCACGGCCGGTAGTGAAACTCCGTGTCCTGTTTTGGTTGTTCATCGTTAAACGATGTTTGTGTTGAATATCAACCTTAATGATGAATTTTAATGTCTGATTTTGAATCAGTGGACACACCAGCGTCCAGGTTAATCTTGCCCGTGTTATAAATAACTAAACGACGGTTTTAGCGTTTTACTGCCCACACAGATCCAACCTGCCGGCGTTCAAACGTCCACAGCACCTACAGCACTTTCAGACGTTGGTACTAGAACATCCCCGGGACAAGTGACCGAGGGTCTGTCCAGAGCAGGTCTGCACCCTCACTTTTCTAATCCCGGCTCCTGCAGTTCACGAACACTTTCTGATGACCCGAAAACGACCGTTCTGTGAAAGATCAACACGATTGACCAGATCGAGTCGCTCAGCTGGGAGACGTGTGGTATCTGACATCAGCTTCTGTAGTTTACAGCAGGAGATTCTGACCCAACGTCCTCGCCTGCATTTACATCCGTCTGCTGAAACACACACATAACACCACCCTGTGTGACGGGTTCGATTCCCAGTCTGGGGAACTATGCTGGGCTACACCAGTAAGAGTAACAGTACTCGGGGCCTCTGTACTATTAGAAACCCCGTAAGTCGCTGTGGATCAGAGAGAAATGGTCTAAATGTTAATCAGCTGAACTGACCACAGGTGTCCAGTCAAGCTGTAGAAACATCTGAAGCTCCATACTGAGTGTGGTGGTGAAGGCGGTGAAAGTGGTGTTCTGTTTTCTGTTGTAATTAACCGTTTCTCACGTCGTCATCGTGTGTAGAATTTAGAAAATGAAGTTATTTATCGATACGATACGAAACGGACACTTCATATCCTACAAATCTGTTTCCGATCTTCTGCCCAGCCCTACTCTGGACGAGCGGTTTTGAGGGCCTGGTTACGGTGACGGTCTAAATCTAGTGTTGACGTCAGACTGTGAAGTACAGAAGCTCCCGTCAGATACAGAACTGATCAGCTGATGGACTGAATCTGAGACGATCGTCCCTCTGAACGACGCAGATTTCAGTCTCGTTACTGTGGGATTTACAGCCGTTTATAATTCTCATCGTCCCAGACAGACGTTTCGGACGGATGACGTCCCTTTCCGTGTGTGTTCTTTCCCAACGAGGACCTGTTTACTCTCACATTGAGACTGCCCTCTGGTGGTGAATTGCCAAAAACACATTTTTAGAATTTTGATAAAAGGATACGAGCCGTCTGTTTACTGTTCGCACACATTCAGTGTTTCTCTGGTCATGTGACTAAAACACAGAGCGGCCCGCTGAGTTCTCCGCTCTACCACTAAAACTGTAGTTCTGCACTTCATAGTATTGAAAGGAGAACTCCACCGACGTCCCAGAATTCTCTGTGTACTGAGTTGGGAATGAGGGCGGAATTCTCCCTTACAGATCCAATTAGAAGCTCGTTTGTAGGGAATTTGACACATTTGTAAAACATCCCGTTATAAAGTTTCTACGATATTTTAAACAGATTACTGATGATGGAGATGTTTCTCATCTGCTTTATGAGCGAGACTGTATTCCATAAAGAGACACACCATCTATCACTTTAACGCCGTCCTGTCTTAAACCAATTCACTACAACCTGAGATCTGTACTGATCAGCCACACAGGGTCGCACGATTATCCCCTGTATCACTACTGCAGTCCATCCCTATTTCTGCAGCCAGAGATCCTGATTTACTATTAATAATCATAATCAATAATGATTATTGACCACTGACTGGATACAGTGATGGCTGTTTTTAGAATACCAGTTTGACTAACAGCTGTTTCCATTATAATGGCCAGACTGACAGCAGGTAATTAAAAGTGAAAGTTTGGAACTGAGTGACTGAAGCGGTTAATCGTGACGCCCTGCTGTGTTCAGAGTGAATGAAGACGCATTAAAGCGATAGTTTGAATAAACCTGTCCAGCTCCTTAATATTTACTCTGGAGTTACGAGGTTCAGGCGGCTGAACTATCGCTTTAATGCAGGAGCAGAATTAAAGTCCTGCTGGTGGGGACGGAGCAGTGACCGGTGAGACCGATTCAGCTCCAACTCGAACACAATTCCTGTCTCTGTTCCTTTATTTATTCAACAACGTTTCAGCTGTTCATTCTAATTTAAAACGTGGGTGTTTGTTCGTTTGTTTTTTTGTTTGTTTGGGTTTTTTAAGGTATTTTTTTCTGCTTAATTCTTAATTTTTTTGGTTTTATTTTGTTTCTTTGATGATTTCATTGGGATTGTCCCGTTTTTAGCCGATGTGGATTTTTTTCCCGTGGCTTCTCCTTTTGGGGTTGATTTTATTTGGTTTTAATTCTATTTCTCTCGTTTTCTTCTTTTTAATGATTTTCTTCATTGTTTTTTTTTTTTTTTCATTCTCTGCTCAATTCTGTTCTGTACTTGTTCTGGAGGATTTGACCGAAGACCCTCTGACCCTGTATGTCATGTGTGTCCTCTGTCTGTCTGTCTGTCCTCGGTGGCGTCTCTGTGCCGTGGGGTCGGTGAGGGAGAGTTATGGTGTGATATATAAAGTGTGTGAGGAGAAATAAAGAGTGAATAAAGGAAACTGACTGACCACCAGTGTCCTGCTCTGCTGTGTTCCTCTCTCTCAATTAAACATGGACTAAAGGTTCATCCATCGTCTGCTGATAATCCAGGGTCCCGGTCCCGGTCACCACAAACAGGCCCAGACCTCCTTCTAGTCAGCCAGCTCTTCTGGGGGAATTCCAAGGTGTTCCCAGGCCAGCGGAATGATCCCGGGACTTCCTGCTACTCGGACATGAATGGAAAACCTCAAAAAGGGGGCGACCAGGAGGCATCTGAAGCAGATGCCCCAAGCAGACGTCTTTTCTTGATGTGGAGGAGCAGCAGCGATACTCCGAGCCCCTCCCGGATGACTGAACTCCCCCCACGTCTAAGGTAGAGTCCAGCAACCCTGAGGAGAAAGCTCATTTCAGCCGCTTGTTCTCTATTCATTCTTTCGGTCTCTACTCAAATCTCGTGGCCGGAGGTGACGGAGTCGGAACGTAGATTGGCCGGTAAATCGAGTCCTGCCTTTTGGCTCGGCTCCCTCTTCACCACAGCATTCCGGTCAGAGTCCGCAACGCTGCAGACGCTGCACCGATTCACTCCCTCACTCCCTCACCAGTCAAATCCCAGATACCTGAACTCCTCCACCTGAGACCAGAACTCATTCCCAACCCGGAGAGGGCGTTCCACTCTTTTCCGACTGTAATTCAGACAAAAGTAGAAATAAAAAGCGGATAAAAATAAACACACACGGCGGTCCTGTTTCAGCGGAATGTGAACCCAATCCTTCAGGAGTAACAGAGTGAATATCTTCTCACGTATATAAGCATAGAGGAGCCACGGCAGGACGTCCCCTTCCTCTTTCTTCCGCCTCTTGGCCCGTTCCTTCCCTTTTACCAACTTTTACTCTGTTAATCTTTAATAAACCTATTCTTTCAAATCATAAATCACTAAATTATATATGTACAGGGTTGGACAATGAAACTGAAACAGCTGTCATTGTAGTGGGAGGTCTCATGGCTAAACTGGAGCAGCCTGGTGTCCAATCTTCATTAATTGCACCAGTAAGAGCAGAGTGTGAAGGTTCAATCAGCAGGTAAGAACACTGCTCAAAATACTGCAATGCACACAACATTATGGGGGACATACCAGAGTTCAAAAGAGGACACATTGTTGGTGCACGTCTTGCTTGCGCATCTGTGACCAAGACAGCAAGTCTTTGTGATGTATCAAGAGCCACGGTATCCAGGGTAACGTCAGCACCACCAAGAAGGACCAACCACATCCAACAGGATTAACTGTGGACGCAAGAGGACGATGTCTGAAAGGGATGTTGGGGTGTTAACCCGGAATGTCTCCAAAAAATATCCTTCCCAAGATGAATTGACGCTGTATTGGACAAAAAAGGAGGCCCTAGTTCACCATAATAATCAATTACTGTGATCTAAAAGCAGGTGTTTCAGTTTCATTGTCCAACCCCTGTATATCCATCAGTTTTCAAACATTTTACTGTAAACTGTTAGCTGGTGTTTAATATTTGTGTGTGTGTGTGTGTGTGTGTGTCTGTGTGTGTGTGTGTGTGTGTGTCTGTGTGTGTCTGTGTGCGCGCACACTGCTAATCTTACCCCTTTATCCATTTTTCATTTAGAGTTAAGGCCATAAATATTTGGACAGTGACACAATCTTCATGATTTGGGCTCTGAATGTCACCACGCTGATTTGAAACGAAACTGAGATTTAACTGAAGTTCAGACTTTAATATTTAACTTTAATCTAAAAAATATTCTATGAAACTGTTTAGAATTGCAACCATTTTTCTCTGGAGCTCCTGATTTCAGGGGATGAAGAGTCACTGAAAGCTCTCTGAGAGACTCCCTCGTTAATCCATCTTCAGTTAAGATGGTTGAAGGTCTGGAGTTGATCCAGGTGTGGCTTTTGCATTTGGAAACTGTTGCTGTCAAAGGAGCTCTGAATGGACCTGAACTGAGATCATTAGACTGACGAAGAAGTCCATCAGAGAAGGAAAATGATAGGATTGACTGGTGCATTCTGGGAAAAAGAGTGAACTGGTCAGCTCAGGAACTCAAAAGGCCTGGACGTCCACAGAAGACAACAGTGGTCAGTGGTGTCAGCATTTGTCCAGTTATCTGAAATTTTCTTCACTGTTCGTTACAGACGCCCATGGGATATAAGTCCGCCCAAGCCCTGATGATGTGCTTCTCGTGGACAAGGTGAATCAGGACCATGAGGGAAAACTGAGGGTGTTTCTTAATTGACGACTAAGACAACTGGATGTCTCATACCTAGAGCACCTGCTGACAGTCATTTCAGATAATATTCCTCAATTTGCATCCCAGGAATTTCACATTTATCCAAGTTTGGGATTTTGAACACAAGATCTCGTCACCAGACAGCAGAGCACTGCAAAGCAGAGTCACGTTGAGAACAGAGGCTCGTGAACAAAGCCATGGCTGCAAGACAAGACCCGTACTTGGTATTGCTGGATCATCCAACACAAGGGTTCCACACAAGTCCAGCTCAGTCGTGGGTTATTTTTAAAAAACGAGTGTAAAACAGTGTCATTTCTTTTATTTGCTCACTGCAAAAACGATCTTCTAAACACTTGTAAGGTAATGCTTTTACTGGAACTGGTTCTGTTCATGCTTAGAAGAACCTTAGTGATCTTTTGGGAATCATCCCGCATTTACACCAGTTTTAGTGGAACCGAGGATACCTCACAGAATACGTCATCAACAGGGGGCGCTGCTCAGCATCAGTAAACGGAACTGAGAAGACGACCTGCGAGTGTTCTGATACATTTTTCTCCGAAAAGCAAACATGGATCAAGTTTGGAGACGAGAAGATACAGAAGACACCGTACGAGATGAATGGTACGTCACTGCTTCTGTACAACTAGACACGTCCAGCTGAACAACCTACCAACCTTTGGTTCTCACTGTGAAATGCTCAGGTTCCAGAATCTTTTGGAAATGCGCGGAACCAGAACAGAGCCAAAGCAATCCCTTATTTCCTGCTTCCTGCTTCCGACTGAACTCTGCGACTGAAGTTTCAGGATGAAAAAACTCAAACCGAACCAGAGCTTTAATGTTTTGTTTATTTAAGGCATCGAGAGCCGCTTCTGCAGCAGCTCTGAAACAGTTTAAAGAAGAAAAGAAGGAATAAATAAATATATAACCTGAAAACCAAAGTTTCTTCTGAACCCAAACAGTCAGAATCACAGGACCCTCGTTCAGTTCACTCACCAGGAATAAACGGTGACAGACTGGACTTCGGCTTCAACGTCTTCAGCTCATCATTTCAGAGCTTCTCTGAGAAAAAATTCTCGAACATTTCTCCTCCTTCGTCGAGAATTTTAGCTGAATTTACTTTTAATTGTAACAATTTTATTTAAACCAGTGAAATGATGAACTTTCACAAACCACGTCAAAATATAACATTGAAGAAAAAAAAATTACTGACGTAACAGAAGAGACGGGACAACGTAACCCAACAGTTTATCTTTAAGATCGAGTCTGAGATCACAAACTGAAACAGGTCGATCAGATTCCCCCAAACTGACTGAAAACTGAGACCCAGCCGAGCCACAGAACCGACGGAACCTTTAGTCCGGTTCAGTGACATCACAAACCCATTTAAATTCTATTAACACCAGTCAAAACTAAACATTTGTCCCACGTAAGACAAATCAAATGAGTTTCAATTTCATTTCTGATCTATTAAAGCTTCGCTCCGATTAAACTCTGTCAAATATAAAACTCTAAACATAAAAATAGAATTAAAACGCAGGACGTTAATCACAGCGACCCCCACCAGTAAACAAACCATTTAACAGAAGTGAACACAGCTGATCACCACGAGCAGAGTTGATATTTACAGAGGCTTTATTGTTTACGTTGTTTTCCACATGCACGTTCACTTTAATGAGGTAGACCACCGTCCCGCCGTCCCTCGCCTGATTGTCCTTCACTCACAAACATGCAGTCGAAGGGTTAAGAAACACACATGCAGAGCGCAGACCGCACATGCACCTCCGATCTAAACTCCGCCCACATCGTCCAGCATGTTTACGCCTCTATTTAGACTGGAGTAATACATACCGGATATGCAGACGGCGAGTCACAGTTCCGATCAGACAAACGTGTAGAAAATCACCGCCGTGTTAAACGTCTTTAGTGTCAAATAAATACATAAATAATGTTTAAGTGAGTTCATATTTAAAGCGATAGTTTGGCTAAATAACAGAATTTCCATTCCATCTATAAACCAGGACGTATTCAGTGAAACAGACTTCTTTAAATTCACACTGGAGCTATGAGTCTAATGTAGCTACAAGTAATGGAAGCTTATATCCCACCAATTAGCACTGGAGCTATAATGCTAATGTAGCTAACATAATAAAACCTTATACCCCACCAATTAGCACTGGTAGCTCAGGTGTAAAACTAAAGAAGCCAACGCACTCCAAACACGCCTCGGCTGATCAACTACAAACTATCACTTTAACGGCCTCCTCGCTCTCATTCAGGCCGGTTCCGTCTGCGTAGCCCCGCCCCCAGCTCTTCTGGAGATTTGTGGGCCACGCCCACCTCCTCCAGTTCTTCCAGAGATGGCATGCTGGAGTCACTTTCACACTCCTCTGCCTCTTCCTCCCTCTCCTCATCCTCCTCTTCCTTCTCTCCTCTTTCTTGCTCCTGCTCTCTCTCTGCATCCTCCTGCTGCTCTCTCTTCAGCCCCGCGGGAGTGCGCAGAGTGTGAGGGGTGTGAAGGTGTGTTTGTGGTTTTGACTGTGCAAATGTTTCCATGGCGGTCAGCGACTCAATCAGGTTGTCAAGGTTACGTTCACATGATGCATCTGCAACAACAAAAAAGGAGGAGACGTCGGCCAATCAGAAACGCTCAACACACCCATAATTAACACCTGAATTAAAAACAACTCTCGACTCTACACACACACACACACACACACACACACACACACTCTTACCTGCTGTGTTGATGGGTGGACACTGCATGCCTCTTTTCTTCATGAGGTCGCGGATACACTGCAGCTGAGACATGATCTCGTTCTTCTGTTCCATAGCAACCGACTTCACACTGTCACCCAATCAGCAATAACCAACACATTTCATAACAGTAATAACAGTAATAATAACAATAAAAGAAGGAAGGATATGAAGGGTATCATGTTGGTGAGTTTCAGAAGATCAGTGTGAGAATGTGTGTCTGATCTCACCAGTTGGTCAGTGGGTCCAGTTGGGTCAGGATTGAGTTTAACATCTTCTCTGTCTGAGCCAACCGCTGCTCCAGTTCATTCAGCTGATTCTCTAAACACACACACACACACACACACACACACACACACACACACACACACACACACACACACAAACACAGGTTTGTTTGTACACGTATATAAACACAATCTCCTATAAGTAATATCCCATTTGTGAAGGTACCTATATGCTGATGTTATATATAAACACCAGAAGAGGGCTGGTCTTACTGAGCACCGTACTGGTTGTGCAGATATTACACAGAACACTGTTGATGGCAGCTGATAACCGAAGGAACACACGAGGGACATGTATGGAGACCTCCATGAACCACAGAGAGGAGGAACCGACGGACTGTCTGACATGGAGACTGTGGATGTTCGGCGAGCAGGGACGCCCTCCGTGAGTCACCCTGTTAGTGCAGCACCATTGGCAGACGGCTGCAGGACCACATGCACGCAGACCATTACGACGACTGCCCTCAACCCCACATCCAGACTGTTACGGAGTCATTCAGAATGGCAGCGGGTCATCTTCAGTGATGAGTCCTGCTTTTGTCGTGGTGGAGACGACCAACAAATCTATGTGTGGAGGCACGGTGGTCAATTCCCAGATCAACGGTTTGATGTCACACATCCAGAAGGTCTGGTTACATTATGTTACGTTAATGAGGTTCTGTAACCAGTGGTTCTACCTTTTTCTGAACACACTCTCCGGTGCTCTATTCCAACAGGACGACGCTCATCCACACACTGCTGCCGTCTCAAGATCTCGTCTTGAAAACACAGATACTACGCCGTGGTCGGTCTCGTCTCCAGACCTGTCCCTGATTGAAAATGTGTGGACGCTATTGGACGCTCTATCAACACTCCACCCCTACCACACCATCTGCAGAACTGAGTGAGAACATTCAAGCTGCACGGGATGGATCATCACAGGACACCATTAGGAACCTCTACACCTCCATGCAGAGACGTCTGGCGTGTTGCGTTGAACCCGACGCCGTCCTGAGAGACACCACTTCTGTATGAGTAGATCAATAAATATTGATCAGATCAGATACAGTTATCATCAGTTATTGATCCTGATCACCTTCATCTTCCTTCTGAGTAGAACTGCAGTCCTACACGTCCTTCTGGGTGCAGCTGTTCTTTTTAATGATGAATGTGTGTAGATGTACAGTTGTACTCATAAGATTATATACCCTGTCAGTGAGAGATTTTGTGGTCTTTTACAGATTTTAAAGTCATTGATGTTAAAGGAGGCAAAACACTGTATTATCAACCAAAGAACCAGGGTATGTAAACTTATGATCATCTCATTATGACCACGAACCACAAATAAAATCATATCTGAATAAAGACCACAAAAATATGGGATCATATACGTATTAAAATAATATTAATAATAATATCGATACATATAATAATATCTATGTTTAATAAACTAAACCAGTATGTACTGTTTAGGTAAGAACACACCTGTTTCCTCAGACTTCTTGATACCTTGGGCGGTTTTCTCTTTCTGGACGCGGGTGTCCTCCGCAGACTTTATCTGCTCACAGAAACATAAAATCAGGCTTATTGGAGCTTATGGGTACTGGACCCTTATGTCCCACCTACTGGACGCTTCCAGGGGCAGAGCCTGTACCTTGAGGAACTTGTAGGCAGCGAATATGCCCACCCCGATGGCGTAGAGGGGCATTAAGGTGAAGACGTATCCTTTGCTGTTGGATTTGTACTTGTCGCTGCGCAACTCCTGCTCCATCAGTTTCTTCATCTGCTGCATGTTCTCCGCACTGCTGAAGGCCTGCTGTGGCTGAGGGCCCTTCAGTGCCCCAGGGGTCAGCGGGGGACCTGCGGCACACAGACAGTTCATTGAGCTCCATTCTGTTTTCCACATGTTCTTTGACTTGTTCCAGGAACTATTTCCCTGAAAAGTCATTTACTTCACACTGATTTCTAACTTAAAAAGACAAGAGGTCTGTAATTTTCATCGCTTCAACTACGAGAGACAATCTGAGAAAGAAATCCAGGAAATCACACTGTAGGAATTTTAAAGAATTTATTCGTTCATTATGGTGGAAAATAAGTATTTGGTCAACAACAAAAGTTCAACTCAGTACTTTGTGAGATAACTTTTGTTGGCAGTGACGGAGGTCAGACATTTCCTGTAAGTCTTCAGCAGATTTGCTCACACTGTAGCTGGTATTGTGGCCTGTTCCTCCATGCAGATCTCCTCTAGAGCAGTGATGTTCTGGGGCTGTCACTGGGCAACACGGACTCCACCGTCCACAATCTTCCTCTGGGGTTGAGGTCTGGAGACTGGCTGGTCCAGCACCTTGAAATGCTTTTTATGGAGCCACTCCTTCGTTGCCCGAGTGCTGGAAGACCCAACCACAATACACGGCCCCGTTCATTCTTCCCTTATCACAGATCAGTCGTCCTGTCCCCTCTGCAGAAAAACAGCCCCAAAGCATGATGTTTCCACCCCCATGCTTCACAGTAGGTATGGTGTTCTTGGGATGCAACTCAGCATTCTTCTTCCTTCAAAACTGACAAGTTGGTTTTTTCCCCCAAAAGTTTTATTTTGGTTTCATCTGACCACATGATGTTCTCCCTCTTCTGGATCATCCATATGTTCTCTGGCAAACTTCAGATGGGCCCGCACATGTACTGGCTTAAGCAGGGGGACATGCCTGGCACTCCAGGATTTGAGTCCCTCTCGGCATAGGGTGTGTTACTGGTGGTAGCCTTCGTTACTTTGGTCCCAGCTCTCTGCAGGTCATTCATCAGGTCGCTCCGTGTAGTTCTGGTATTTTTGCTCACCGTTCTCATGATCATTTTGACTCCACGGGATCTTGCATGAGGCCCCAGATCGAGGGAGATTATCAATGGTCTTGTATGTCTTCCATTTTCTTACAATTGCTCCCACAGTTGATTTGTTCATTCAACCTGCTTCCCTCTTGTAGATTCACTCTTCCCAGCCTGGTGCAGGTCTACAGTGTTCTTCCTGGTGTCCTTCGACAGCTCTTTGGTCTTGGCTGTGGTTGAGTTTGGAGTCTGACTGTTTGAGGCTGTGGACAGGTGTCTTTTTACAGACGAGGTCAAAAAGGTGCCATTAATACAGGTAACGAGTAGAGCAACAGAAGAGCTTCTTAAAGAAGTTACAGGTCTGTGAGAGCCACACACTCTCTCCGTTTGTAGGTGTATAGTGTGTGTAAGGGTGTGTGTAAGGTGTGTTACCTCTCTGTATCCGCTCCTCTCTCTTTGTAGGTGTATAGTGTGTGTAAGGGTGTGTGTGTAAAGTGTGTGTTACCTCTCTGTATCCACTCCTCTCTCTTTGTAGGTGTATAGTGTGTGTAAGGGTGTGTGTAAGGTGTGTTACCTCTCCATATCCGCTCCTCTCTCTCTTTGTAGGTGTATAATGTGTGTAGGTGTGTGTGTAAAGTGTGTGTTACCTCTCCATATCCGCTCCTCTCTCTCTTTGTAGGTGTATAATGTGTGTAGGTGTGTGTAAAGTGTGTGTTACTTCTGTATCCACTCCTCTCTTTGTAGGTGTATAGTGTGTGTTACCTCTCTGTATCCTCTCCTCTCTCTTTGTAGGTGTATAGTGTGTGTAAGGGGTGTGTGTAAGGTGTGTGTTACCTCTCCATATCTGCTCCTCTCTCTTTGAAGGTGTATAGTGTGTGTAGGTGTGTGTGTAAAGTGTGTGTTACCTCTCCGTATCCGCTCCTCTCTCTTTGTAGGTGTATAGTGTGTGTAGGGGGTGTGTGTGTAAAGTGTGTGTTACCTCTCTGTATCTGCTCCTCTCTCTTTGTAGGTGTATAGTGTGTGTAGGGGGTGTGTTACCTCTCTGTATCCGCTCCTCTCTCTTTGTAGGTGTATAGTGTGTGTAGGGGGTGTGTTACCTCTCTGTATCCGCTCCTCTCTCTTTGTAGGTGTATAGTGTGTGTGGGAGGTGTGTGTAAGGTGTGTGTTACCTCTCCGTATCCGCTCCTCTCGCTTTGTAGGTGTATGGTGTGTGTAGGGGGTGTGTGTAAGGTGTGTGTTACCTCTCCGTATCCGCTCCTCTCTCTTTGTAAGTGTATAGTGTGTTTAGGGGGTGTGTGTAAGGTGTGTGTTACCTCTCCATATCCGCTCCTCTCTCTTTGTAGGTGTATGGTGTGTGTAGGGGGTGTGTGTAAGGTGTGTGTTACCTCTCCATATCCGCTCCTCTCGCTTTGTAGGTGTATAGTGTGTGTAGGGGTGTGTGTAAAGTGTGTGTTACCTCTATGTATCTGCTCCTCTCTCTCTTTGTAGGTGTATGGTGTGTGTAGGGGGTGTGTGTAAGGTGTGTGTTACCTCTCCGTATCCGCTCCTCTCTCGTTCCTCCGCTGTACATCCGGGGAATGATGAGGAGGCAGAGTGCAGCAGTGAAAACGGCAGGAGCTGCTGCGGGAAACATGAGGAGAGAGAGGGCAGAGAGAGAAGAGAGACAGAGAGAGAGAGAGAGAGACACACAGAGGAAGAGACAGAGACAGAGACAGAGAGAGACAGAGAGAGGAGAACAGGTGAGTCTGAATCACCTGAGAGATCCGCTCGAGTTCACAACACTCTCCTCCTCCTTCTTCTTCTTCTGTTCGCATCCATACTGTCTCTCGCGCCCCTGCTGGACAAACACTTGAACAGTCACAACAACAACAACTAATATATAAATAAATTAATTATTATTAATAATAATAATAATAATAATAATAATACTAAAAATAACATAATCTTACTGTTATTATATAAATAATATACTATTATTTTTAATAATATAAATGAAAATAAAACAATATGGTAACAATAATCATAATAATCATAAAAACATTAATGACATTAATAAAATAAAACAAAGTGATAATAATGCTACTACTACTACTAATAAAAACGATCATAATAACAATAAAATTAATAACAATAATGATCATCGCAATAATAGTAATAATAATAATAATGATAATGATGATGTATTAATCATTTAAAATATTACATAATGATTGGTATTATAACAATATAAGGATACTGATAATGACAATAATAATAACAACATGATATTATAACAGGAAGTTAATAGTATGATAAAAATGCTAATAATAATATTACTACTTAAATTAGTATTATACACATCTGCTTCACATCTACTGCCATCTACTACATCCCTGCAGATCCTACATCTACTACACATCTACTGCACATCTACTGCAGATCTGCCCCACATCTACCCTTATCTACATCTACTACATCTACTGCATCTGCTGCAGATCTGCTACACATCTACTGCAGATCTGCTTCACATCTACTGCAGATCTACTACACATCTACTTCACATCTACTGCACATCTACTTCACATCTACTGCCCATCTACTTCACATCTACTGCACATCTACTGCACATCTACTGCAGATCTACTACACATCTACTCCACATCTACTGCACATCTACTGCACATCTACTACACATCTACTACACATCTTCTGCACATCCACTGCAAGACCTGCACATCTACTACACATCATTGCACATCTACTGCATCTACTACACATCTACTACCCCATTGCACATCTACTGCATCTACTGCACATCTGCAGATCTACTACACATCCATTGCACATCACTGCATCTACTACACATCTTACCCATTTACTGCACATCTACTGCACATCTGCACTGCATCTACTGCAGATCTGCTACACATCTACTACATCTGCACGCATCTGTATCTGCATCACACACATCTGCACATCTACTGCATCTACTGCCCATCTACTGCACATCTACTGCACATCTACTGCAGATCTACAACACATCTACTGTATCTACTGCACATCTGCAGATCTGCATCTACTGCTGAATCTACTGCACCTCTACTACACATCTACTACATCCTCTACCACAGCTCTACTGCATCATCTACTGCCCATCTACTGCACATCTACTGCAGATCTACTACACATCTACTACACATCTACTACACATCTACTACCCATTTACTACACATCTACTGCACATCTACTGCAGATCTACTACACATCTACTGCACATCTACATCTACTGCACATCTACTGCATCTACACATCTACTACCCATTTACTGCAGATCTGCTGCACATCCATACCCAGACCTACCATCTACTACACATCCATTGCACATCTACTGCACATCTACTACATCTACTACCCATTTACTGCACATCTACTGCACATCTACTGCACATCTACTACACATCTACTACCCATTTACTGCACATCTACTGCACATCTACTGCACATCTACTACACATCTACTACCCATTTACTACCCATTTACTGCACATCTACTGCACATCTACTGCACATCTACTGCACATCTACTGCCCATCTACTGCACATCTACTGCAGATCTACTACACATCTACTGCACATCTTCTACACATCTACTACACATCTACTGCCATTTACTGCAGATCTACAGATCTACCACATCTACTGCATCTACTACACATCTACCCATTTACTGCAGATCTGCATCTAGATCTACTGCATCTACTGCAGATCTACTGCATCACTCATCTACTACATCCACTGCCATTTACTGCATCTGCACATCTACTGCATCACACGCTACTTCACATCTACTGCCCCCTCCACTGCACATCTACTGCATCACCACATCTACTGCATCTACATCTACATCTGCATACTTCTGCATCCACTGCAGACCTACTGCACATCTACTACATCATTGCACATCTACACATCTACTACACATCTACTGCACATCTGCACTTGCAGATCTACTGCAGTCCTACTGCTATCTACCACACATCTACTGCACATCTACTACACATCTACTACCCATTTACTGCAGATCTACATACTACCAGATCTACTGCACACTCACTGCAGATCTCACCATCTCCCACATCTCTGCATCTACTACCCATTTGCATCACATCACGCATCACTGCATCGCACATCTGCCTTATCCACTGCACACATCTACTGCATCCACTGCACATCTGCTCTCTACATCTGCTACATGTATGTGCATCATAGACTCTTGCACATCTACTACATCCATTGCATCACTGCATCTGTCTGCATCTCTGCCCATTTACTGCATCTACTGCACATCTGCCTTTATCTACTTCATCTACTGCCCATCTGCATCTACTGCACATGCTGCACATCCACTGCACATCTACTGCACATCTACACATCTACTGCACATCTTGCACATCCCTGCAGCCTACTGCACATCTACCACATCCGTTGCATCTGCACATCACTGCATCACCCATTTTGCACATCACTTCACATCTGCATCTGCTGCAGATCTACATCTACTACACATCTACTGCATGTGATCTGCACATCTACTGCATCTGCCCATCTGCTGCACATCACCATGCATCTGCTGCCATCTCTGCATACTACATCTACCATATTTGCACATCACTGCATCACAGATCTGCTGCACATGTGCTACATCTGCACATCTACTACCCGTTTGCTGCATCTCTGCATACTGCCCATTGCTCATCTACAGTCTACACATCTACTACATCTGCATACTACCCATTTACTGCACATCTACTGCACATCTGCAGATCTACTGCACATCTACTACATCTACTACCCATTTACTGCAGATCTACTGCATCTACTGCAGATCTACTGCACATCTACTGCACATCTGCATCTCTGCACATGCCACCCATTTACTGCAGATCTACTGCATCTGCTGAATCTACTGCATCTACACACATACTGCAGATCTACTGCATCTACTACACGTCTACTACATCCTCTACTGCACCTCTACTACACATCTACTACATCCTCTACCACACATCTACCCATTTACTGCAGATCTACTGCACATCTACACAGATCTACTGCGCATCTACTATATCTGCACATCTTCTATCTCTGCCCATCTGCCCATCTACTGCACATCTTCTGCACACATCTACATCACTACACATCTACTGCATCTGCATCCACCTTACCTACTACATCTACTACACATGCCTACACATCCCTGCATCTCTGTGTACAGGTGGAGCGTCTACAGACAGAGCTGCGCCTAATAATGTATCATGTTTTTCACACTCATTCAAAAACTCATTTACTTCCCTTGTTGCAACACATTTAACTAGAATCTGACAAAATAATAAATAATAATAAATAATAAATAATAATAAATAATAATAATAATAAATAAAATTCTATGAAAATTAACCAGTGAACGTCAGACACTGCTTTTCAGACAGGCTTCAGCAGAATTATTAAAAATAATAAACTCATGAAACAGGCTGGACAGAAATGATGGCACCCTTAACTTAATATTTTGTTGCACAACCGTTTGAGGTAATGACTGCAATCAGACGATTCCTGTAACTGTCAGTGAGACGTCTGCAGCTCTCAGCAGGTGTTCTGGTCCATCAGCAAACTGCTCCGGGTGTCTCAGGTTGAAGGTTTTCCAGACGGCGTGTTTCAGCTCTGAGATGCTCAACAGGATTTGGGTCAGTGCTCATAGAAGTCCAGGGTTTTCCTCTTAACCGAGACCCACGACCTGCGACTGAGACCAAGCTTTCTGACACTGGGCAGCACTTTTCTCTTGTCTTGAGATTTAGGGTTAGGGTTAAGCTTTGTGGTTTGTCAATATGCAGTTTGGAAAATTCCAGTCTGGCTTTTTTATGATTTGTTTTCAACAATGGTGTCCTCCTTGGTCGTCTTTGGCTCAAATGACAGTTACCATTCGTATTGTCCGTCTCTTTGATTTGTCATCAGTTTTCCTCTTGTGTCCACGATCCAGGAGGTTGGCTCCCATGGATCTTAAATTTCTGAATAATATGTGCAGCTGTAATCACAGGAACATCCAGCTGCTTGGAGATCATAACCTTTACCTTTAACAGGCTTGTCTGTAATTTTCTTTCTAATCTCTTGAAACTCTTTCCTTCGTGTCCTCTGGTCCATGCTGAGTGTGGTTCACACCACATCACCAAACAGCAGCGATGACCTGCATCCCTGTATATAGACCCACTGACTGATTGCAAGATTGTAGGCACCTGTGATGCTAATTAGTGGACACATGTCCCTTTGGACACATTATTTTCAGAAATTTTATCATTCTGTCCAGGCCTGTTTAATGAGTTTACTTTTTAAAGTAATTCTGTCGAAAGCACGGTTCAAAATTCACGATTCAACATTCCTGTCATTGTTCAGTACAGAGCTGAGACAATGGGATGCAGTCAACGTTTTTTCAGAAGTGTAAATGGTAGCAACAGTCCTGAAGTCAATAATGGCATTTACAGGGTATCAGAAATATTCACAGCACTTTATACATTTTATGTTAGAGCCTAATTTTTAAATAGATTTATTCATTTCCTCGAGATTCTACACTCAGAACCCAACAGTGACAAAGTGAGGTTTTTTTAAATCTTTGTAATTTTATTCAAAATAGAATACAAAAAAAAGGGTGGATGGTGTGGTATACAGAACAAAACAATATAAAGGAAGAAATGATGTACAGAATAGAGAGTGTAACACAGCAAAACAATTAACCATAAAGAAGACAGTGTACAGACCAAACAGTGTACACATCAGAGTGAACCGCAGAGTATTGCATGTTATTACTGTTCTTGTTTTACTATTATTGCACATGGTCCGGTTGTGTTGTGGTGGTCAGATTACAGATTACTGGTTACTGCTCCTTCCCATCCTCTGTCCTCCTGATAGAGAGGAGTTGTACAGTCTGATGGTGTGAGGGACAAAAGAAAGTCTATTGGTCCTGGACAGGCTCCTCTGGTGGTTGATAACAGTCACCAGAGAGTCCAACTTCATGCTGGCCCCACCAGAGCCAGCAGATGGTTGTCTAGCCTGGATGTGTCCTTATTGGATATGCTGTCTCTCGTGGAATAAGAAAGTGCTGTGGGCTCAGTCCGTTATGCAGGAGGCAAGATTTATTGAATCTTATTTATTACCTTGTGAGAGACTGCACTGTCTCCGCGCTCATGTACCCTAGGTCTGTCTGACCTGACATAGAGAAGCCAAATCCAAATAAGGCTGTAACTTGGCCAGAAGGCCCTTTAACAGTGCTGAAACCTGCAGATGAAAGATAGTGAAACAAGACATGATACTGCTTGGGAAGAGTCCTCTCTCTTCTCCTCCAAGGACACTGTTTTCTCCTTCACCTGCTACTGTTGATAGAAGGTGAGAACATTATCACACCCAACAGTAAACATTTACATTACTATTTACAGTGGCTGTGGTCAGAAGGGTGTAGGTGGAGTGGTATAAGGTGTAAGTGGAGTGGTCAGTAGGATGTAGGTTGACTGGTATAAGGTGGTGGAGTGGTCAGTAGGATGTTGGTTGATGTTATGGGTGTGAAGTGGGTGGTCATTAGGATGTTGGATTAGTGGTATGGGTGTGGAGTGGGTGGTCAGTGGGATGTTGGTTGAGTGGTATAAGGTGTAGAAGTGGGTGGTCAGTAGGATGTGGGTTGACTGGTATAAGGTGTGAGGTGGAGTGATCAGTAGGATGTAGGTTGACTGGTATGAGGTGTGAGTGGAGTGGTCAGTGGATGTTGGTTGAGTGGTATAAGGTGTAAAGTGGAGTGGTCAGTAGGATGTTGGTTAGTGGTATAAGGTGTAAGTGGGTGGTCAGTGGGATGTTGGTTAGTGGTATAAGGTGTAAGTGGGTGGTCAGTAGGATGTTGGTGAGTGGTATAGGTGTAATGGAGTGGTCAGTGAGATGTTGGTTGAAGTGGTATAAGGTGTAAGTGGGTGGTCAGTTGGATGTGGGTTGAGTGTTATGGGTGTAAGTGGAGTGGTCCGGTAGGATGTTGGTTGAGGTGTGGTATAAGGTGTAAGTGGGTGGTCAGTAGGATGTTGGTTGAGTGGTATGAGTGTAGTGGAGGTGGTCAGTAGGATGTGAGTTGAGTGGTATAAGGTGTAAGTGGAGTGGTCAGTAGGATGTTGGTTGAGAGTGGTATAAGGTGTGAAATTGGAGTGGTCGGTAAGGATGTTGGTTGAGTGGTATAAGGTGTAGGAGTGGGTAATTCGGTAGGATGTTGGTTAGTGGTATGAGGTGTAGTGGGTGGTCAGTTGGATATTGAGTTGAGTGGTATAAGGTGTAAAGTGGAGTGGTCTGGTAGGATGTAGGTTGAATGGTATAAGGTGTAAGTGGGTGGTCAGTGAGATGTTGGTGAAAGAGTGGTATAGGTGTAAGTGGGTGGTCAGTAGGATGTTGATTTGAGTGGTATGGAGTGTGAGAGTGGAGTGGTCAGTGAGATGTTGGACCAGGTAATTTATAGATTGTAGTGGGTGGTCAGTAGGATGTTGGTTGAGTGGTATAAGGTGTAAGTGAGTGGTGTGGGATGTTGGTTGAGTGGTATAAGGTGTAGAGTGGGTGGTCAGTTGGATGTAGGTTGGTGGTATAAGGTGTAAGTGGGTGGTCAGTGAGATGTTGGTTGAGTAATTATGGTGTAGTGGAGTGGTGGTAGGATGTTGGTTGAGTGGTATAAAGATTGTGAGGTGGGTGGTCAGTAGGATGTGTTCAGTCAAACATAAGGTGTAAGTGGGTGGTCAGTTGGATGGTTGAGTGGTATAGGGTGAGGTGGGTGGTCAGTAGGATGTAGGTGGTCTGGTCAGAAGGGTGTGGGTGGGTGGTATGAGTGTAAGTGGGTGATCAGTGGGATGTTGGTTGAGTGGTGTAAAGGTTGTAAGTGGAGTGGTCAGTAGGATGTTGGTTGAGTGGTATGGTGTAAGTGGAGTGGTCAGTTGGATATGGGTTGAGTGGTATAGGTGTGAGTGGGTGGTCCGGTAGGATGTAGGTTGAGTGGTATAGGGTGTAAGGTGGGTGGTCAGTAGGATGTTGGTTAGGTGGTATAAGGTGTAAGTGGGTGGTCAGTAGGATCTGAGTTGAAGTGGTATAAGGTGTAAGTGGAGTGGTCAATGGATGTTGGTTGTAGATGGTATAAAGGTGTAGAGATGAGTGGTGATAGGATGTTAGTTGAGTGGTATAAAGGTGTAAAGTGGAGTGGTCAGTAGGATGGTTGACATTCTGGTGTGAGTAGGGTGATGTGCGGATGTGGATGACCAGGTATAGTGTAAGTGGGTGGTCAGTAGGATATTTGGTTGAGTGGTATAAGGTGTAAGTGGGTGGTCAGTAGGATGTTGAGGTTGAGTGGTATAAGGTGTAGAGTGGATTGGTCAGTATTAGGATGTGAGTGGTCTCTGGTCAGAAGGTGTAGGTGGAGGGTCAGTGGGAATGTAAAGAGAGTTATAGGAAGGTCTGAAGATGGGTGGAGTAGTTCTGTTTCAGTGCAGAGGCACTAAGTGTGAATGTGAAGAAAATTGATTTGCTGAGATGAAAGGTGTAGCTACAGATGATGATGATGCAGTAACCTTAATCAATGATCTTCAAGCTTTGTGCAACAGATTCACTGACCAATAACAGAAAGGTTTTACTGTCAATTCTGGAAGAGCACAGAAACAGTGAAAGATCTGAATTTCTGACAAATGCTCACTTAGCTGCGTGAGTAGATGTTTAAAACCCACCAAGTTTGGATGCACTTTTACAGCATAATTACACCAATATTCTTGCCTCAGAATATGCACTATGTCTTATGAAGTGCTAGAGAATGAACAAGGCAAGAAACACTGTGCTCAACTGAGATGCAGACACTGGGTTTGATGCAATCAGAAGATCATCAATAAGTGGACATGTGATTATCTTCCACTTCTTCCAGGAGCACCACAGTAATTTCATGATGGTAGATGTTGTACTATTGTTGGTGATTCCTTCCCTGTAACTCCTGAGTCATAGTCCAGATTCCAGTGAAGTGGAAAGACCAGTGTTTTGGAAAGGTGTGTGAGTAACCTCTCCCTGTCAAAAGAAGCGACGCAAGACAAGTTGATCTCGATGGACATTCACTGTGTTGGGGTGTAGTGAATTGTGGTGATCACAGTGTGGTGTAGTGAATTGTGGTGATCACTGTGTTGGGGTGTAGTGAATTGTGGTGATCACAGTGTTGGGGTGTAGTGAAGTGTGATGATCACTGTGTTGGGGTGTAGTGAATTGTGATGATCACAGTGTTAGGGTGTAGTGAAGTGTGATGATCACAGTGTTGGGGTGTAGTGAATTGTGGTGATCACAGTGTTGGGGTGTAGTGAATTATGATTATACCATAAAAACAATATGAAAATACATTAGCAGTGTTGGTGTAAATGACGCTGTATTTACTCTCAAGGGTGGATGTTTCTCTTACACTGCTGCAGCTGTTTCTTGGATGGAAGCGATTCCTGAACTCTCATCAGGAATGAAATTTGCCTGTTGTGCTACGCATTATTAGGTAGCTCCCACCACGTTCAGTCCTGAATCATAGAGCCACTTTGGTCTGGGTGCTGGTCATTTGTGGTGTGACTGGGGTTTTACACTGTGAGTTATCTGTGTTGAGTGATGTATTTTTGTGACATTGGATGAAACCAGGTTTATTTGGACCGATGCTGGTGCTGGACACTCTGTAAATGATGAAGCAGGAGTCCAGTCGAACTCTTGAGTTATTCTTCTCTGGGTTCAGTGTGTACCAGACCTTCACAGCCAGCAGGAACAGTGCAAGCACCAGGGAAGCGCCGTTACAGACCTTCGAGGAGACGTGGAGCGGCAGGGTGTGTGTGAAATCCCATTTCTACATTTGCTACATTTCTATTGTTACCCTGAACATCCAAGCAATGCTATCAGTGCAGACATCACTCCACATATATGGCTTTACATTCTTGGAACCCTTTAAAACCAGTGCTATACAGACGTGTAGGACCTCAGTTTAGCCATACTCCCACCTGAATGTGCAGACACTAGAGAGGGTTTACTGGTTTCCCTGGACTTCACACCCTTCACACTCTGGATCTGCACTGTTGAGTTGGCGAAGGAGTGTGAAAGAAGGCTCTGAGGTTGAGTGCTTCCCTAGTAGCCTGGTGTGGTAGGTGTCCTACAGTGGGGAGAATGAGACGGATCATACAGTGCCTTCTTTCTGACAGTGCAGTTACCGTACCGCTCGTACATTTGAACATTTAAGGCATTTGGCAGACGTCCTCATCCAGAGCGACTTACAGAAGTGCTTGTCTCTTCACTCAGAATATCCTTCACTAGTTTATAGAGACTGGAATCCAGAGGTTCCTCAAGCTTAGATGCTGAAATACAAACATCAGGTTGGACCTCAATTCAGTTTAATTATAAACCTTTAATGAGTTAAATGCTCTGAAACAGATGGTCTTCAGTCTCCGTTTGAAGACAGTGAGGACTCAGCTTTTCGGACCACCAGGGGAAGTTCATTCCACCATTTGATGAAAAGGAGAGAATGGAAGCTTGTCTTTGCATTTTGAGGGACGGTACAGTAGAGTATCGTCTGAGTAACAGTGTGAGTTAATGTCTGATATATACAGTAGAGTATCGTCTGAGTAACAGTGTAAGTTAATGTCTGATATATACAGTAGGTATCATCTGAGTAACAGTGGAGGTTAATGTCACCGTATATACAGTAGAGTATCGATCTGGTAACAGTGAGGTTAATGTCTGATATATACAGTAAGTATCGTCTGAGTAACAGTGGAGTTAATGTCTGATATGTACGATGGAAATAGTCTAATTGTGGTGTGGTTAATGTCTGATATATACAGTAGAGTCTCGTCTGAGTAACAGTGTAAGTTAATGTCTGATATATACAGTAGAGTATCGTCTGAGTAACAGTGGAAGTTAGTGTAGATATATACAGTAGAGTGTCGTCTGAGTAACAGTGGAGGTTAATGTCTGATATATACGGTAAATTGTCGTCTGAGTAACAGTGGAGGTTAATGTATTATGTGTACAGTAGGTATGGTGAGTGGCAGTGGAGTTAATGTCACATATGTACAGTAGAGTATCGTCTGAGTAACAGTGTGAGTTAATGTCTGATATATACAGTAGAGTATCATCTGACTAACAGTGTGAGTTAATGTACAATCCTGTACAGTAGAGTATCATCTGAGTAACAGTGGAGGTTGTGTCTGATATATACAGTAGAGTATAAAATCTGATAACAGTGTGATTAATGTCTGATATATACAGTTGAGTATCATCTGCCTAACAGTGTGAGTTAATGTCTGATATATACAGTAGAGTATCATCTGAGTAACAGTGGAGGTTAATGTCTGATATATACAGTAGAGTATCGTCTGAGTAACAGTGGAGTTAATGTCTGGTATATACAGTAGAGTATCATCTGAGTTACAGTGGAGATTAATGTCTGATATATACAGTAGAGTATTGTCTGAGTTACAGTGGAGGTTAATGTCTGATATATACAGTAGAGTATCGTCTGAGTAACAGTGTGAGTTAATGTCTGATATATACAGTAGAGTATCATCTGCCTAACAGTGTGAGTGTGTCTGATATACAGTAGAGTATCATCTGAGTAACAGTGGAGGTTAATGTCTGATATATACAGTAGAGTATCGTCTGAGTAACAGTGGAGGTTAATGTCTGATATGTACAGTAGAGTGTCGTCTGCATAACAGTGGAGGTTAATGTAGTATGTACGGTAAGTATCGTCTGAGTAACAGTGTTAATGTCTGATATGTACAGTAGAGTATCATCTGAGTAACAGTGGAGGTTAATATCTGATATGTACAGTAGAGTATCATCTGCCTAACAGTGTGAGTTAATGTCTGATATATACAGTAGAGTATCATCTGAGTAACAGTGGAGGTTAATGTCTGATATATACAGTAGAGTATCGTCTGAGTAACAGTGTGAGTTAATGTCTGATATAGCAGTGATCTCATCTGAGTAACAGTGGAGGTTGTGTCTGATATATACAGTAGAGTATAAATCTGAGTAACAGTGTGAGTTAATGTCTGTTATATGATGAGTATCATCTGAGTAACAGTGGGGTTAATGTCTGATATATACAGTAGAGTATCGTCTACATTAACAGTGTGAGTGTCTGATATATACGGTAAGTATCATCTGCCTAACAGTGTGAGTTAATGTCTGATATATACGGTAGAGTATCATCTGATAACGAAGTGGAGGTTAATGTCGATATATACAGTAAGTATCGTCTGAGTAGTGAGAGTTGTCTCTGATATATACAGTAGAGTATCGTCTGAGTAACAGTAGAGTTAATGTCTGATATGTACGTAGAGTATGTTCAGGTAACAGTGGAGGTTAATGTCTGATATGTACAGTGAAGTGTCGTCTGAGTAACAGTGGAGGTTAATGTCTGATATGTACAGTAGAGTATTGTCTGAGTAACAGTGGAGGTTAATGTCTGATATGTACAGTAGAGTATCGTCTGAGTAACAGTGGAGGTTAATGTCTGATATGTGCAGTCAGAGTATGTCTGAGTAACAGTGGAGTTAATGTCTGATATGTACGGTAAATTATCGTCTGTTTCAGTCAGTAAGTTGAAATGTCTGATATATACAGTAGAGTATCGTCTGAGTTACAGTGGAGATTAATGTCTGATATATACAGTAGAGTCTCGTCTGAGTAACAGTGTGAGTTAATGTCTGATATATACAGCAGAGTATACGTCTGCATTACAGTATAGTTAATATCTGATACTCGGTAGAGTATTGTCTGAGTAACAGTGTAAGTTAATGTCTGATAACACAAAGTAAGTATCGTCTGAGTAACAGTGGAGTTAATGTCTGATATGTACAGTAGAGTATGTCCATGCAGTGTAAGTTAATGTCTGATATGTACAGTGAAATGTCGTCTGAGTAACAGTGTAAGTTAATGTCTGTGTATACAGTGAGTGTGATCTGAGTAACAGTGTGAGTTAATGTCTGATATGTACAGTAGAGTATCGTCTGAGTAACAGTGTAAGTTAATGTCTGATATGTACAGTAGAGTCGCGTCTGCTTAACAGTGTGAGTTAATATCTGATATGTACAGTGAAGTGTGTGTAGTAACTAGTGTATAAGATTAATATCAGTATATGCATTAGAGTATGTCTGCATTACAGTGTAAGTTAATGTCTGATATGTACAGTAGAGTATCGTCTGAGTAACAGTGTAAGTTAATGTCTGATATGTACAGTAGAGTATCGTCTGAGTAACAGTGTAAGTTAATGTCTGATATGTACAGTAGTGTCGTCTGAGTAACAATGTAAGTTAATGTCTGATATGTACAGTAGAGTATCGTCTGAGTAACAGTGTTAGTTAATATCTGCGATATATACAGTAGATGTAATCTACATGCAATTAATAAGTTAATGTCTGATATGTACAGTAGAGTATCGATCTGAGTAGCAGTGTTAGTTAATGTCTGATATATACAGTAGAGTATCGTCTGAAAACAGTGTAAGTTAATGTCATATATGTACAGTAGAGTGTCGTCTGCAAAACAGTGAAGGTTAAGGTCTGGTGATATGTACAGTAAGTATACGATCTGAGTAACAATGATTTGTCTGATATGTACAGTAGAGTATCGTCTGAGTAACAGTGGAGGTTAATGTCTGATATGTACAGTAGAGTATCGTCTGAGTAACAATGTAAGTTAATGTCTGATATGTACAGTAGAGTATCGTCTGAGTAACAGTGTTAGTTACTGTCTGATATATACAGTAGAGTATCGTCTGCATTACAGTGTAAGTTAATGTCTGATATGTACAGTAGAGTATCGTCTGAGTAACAGTGTTAATGTCTTATATATACAGTAGAGTATCGTCTGAGTAACAGTGTTAATGTCTTATATGTACGGTAGTGTGATTGATAACAGTGGAGGTTAGTGTCAGTCATCAAGCGCGGTAGATGTCGTCTGCATTACAGTGTAAGTTAATGTCTGATATGTACATTGGAGTAATAGTCTGAGTAGGTGTTATCACGTATGTGCAAGTAAAGTATAATCTGCATAACAGTGGAAGTTAATGTCTGACATTTACAGTAGAGTATTATCTGAGTAACAATGTAAGTTAATGTCTGATATGTACAGTAGAGTATCGTCTGAGTAACAGTGTTAGTTAATGTCTGATATATACAGTAGAGTATCGTCTGCATTACAGTGTAAGTTAATGTCTGATATGTACAGTAGAGTATCGTCTGAGTAACAGTGTTAGTTAATGTCTGATATATACAGTAGAATGTCGTCTGCATTGATGTAAGTTAATGTCTGATATACAGTAAAATACTCGTCTGGTAGCAGTGTAGTTAATGTCTGATATGTACAGTAAGTACTACGTCTGAGTAACAATATGATTAATATCTGATATATGAAGCCGATATCGTCTAGTAACGTAGAGTTAATATGCGTCTGCAGTGAAGTATAATTCAAAGTGACAATAAGTTATTATTATTCTATTTGAAGTACGAAATGTGATCGATATGATGTTCATTAATCATATACGATATACAATGAAATGTAGTGCCATTACAATTATAAGTTAATGTCTGATATGTACAGTAGAGTGTAGTCGTGTGATGTTATCAGCGTCTTATATCTGGTAGTGCTCAAATATGAGCGATGTTTAACATGTATATGTACAGTGAGTGTCAATCTGAAGGTAACAGTGGAGGTTAATGTCTGATATGTACAATGGAATATGATCTACATTAGTGTGATTAATGTGATATATAAGTGATCTCAGTGCAGTATGATGATGTGTCAAAATATGTGCAGTAGAGTGTCCATCCAGTATGATGTTAATATATTATATGTACAGTAGAGTATCGTCTGAGTAACAGTGGAGGATTTATTAATATTGATATTAATACAGTGAGTGTAATCACAGATAACAGTGTTAATGTCTTATATATATACAGTAAGTATCGTCTGAGTAACAGTGGAGTTCATGTGCGTTCTCTCTTGCAGTAGGTAGTCCACAGGTAACAGTGTAGTTAATGTCACAAGGTATCGCCACGGTAGAGTATCGTCTTTTATTTACAGTGTAAGTTAATGTGCGTGTGCGATGGTATCGTCTGGTAACAGTGTTAGTTAATGTCACGATGTGTGGTAGAGTATCGTCTGAGTAACAGTGTAAGTTAATATCAGTATCTCTGATGAAATTATCGTCTGAGTATGATGTAAGTTAATGTCGATATATACAAATTAAGAATTATGGTCGAGTAACAGTGTGTTATGTATCTTCTCAGTGAAATATGGTGAGTAACAGTGTTAATGTCTTATATGTACCAGTAGAGTATCGTGTTAACAGTGGAAGTTATTGTGTGTATGACAGAATATCGTCTGCATTACAGTGTAAGTTGTGTCTGGTATGTGCAGTAGGTATCGTCTGAGGCCAAACAATTAGTAGTTGTCTGATCTCATCGTGCGAGTGTCGTCTGAGTAGCAGTGTTATGTCTTATATATGGTAGTGTCGTCTGATAACAGTGTTAATGTCTTATATGTACAGTAGGTATCGTCTGAGTAACAGTGGAGTTATTGTCACGGTAATGGCCTGGTGGTATGATCTGCATTACAGTGTAGAGATTCAAATGTCTGATATGTACCAGTAGGTATCGATCTGAGTAACAGTGTTAATGTCTGATATGTACAGTAGAGTATCGTCTGAGTAACAGTGTTAATGTCTTCATATGTACAGTAAGTATGCCGATCTGAGTAACAGTGGAGGTTAATGTCTGATGGCAGCATTGAGTGTCGATCTGGTGAACAGGTGGCAAGTTAATGTAATGTAGTACAGTAAGTATCGTCACATTGAGTGTCAAGTTGTGTCTGATATATACAGTAGAGTATGCGATCTGCATTACAGTGTAAGTTAATGTCTGATATACAGTAGAGTAATAGTCTGAGTAACAGTGTTTGTTCAGTGTGGGAAGAAACAGTGCACGTGCCTCCCCACACAGAAACCCCGCCTGTCTGAATTAACAGCACAGCCCCACCCCTCACACACGCAGCCTCACCCCTCACACACCGCAGCCTCACCCCTCACACACCACAGCCCCAACTTATTAACATTTCTCACGAGGTTAGAGCTTCCTGCTCTAACTTTACCAGCACATGAAAATTTCTGCTTCTTGCTTTGTGTGTGTGTGTGTGTGTGTGTGTGTGTGTGTGTGTGTGTGTGTGTGTGTGTGTGTGTGTGTTATGATGCTAATATCTTTAGCAAACCAACATACGGAACAGGAGGCGTACAGAAGCTCTGTTACGTGCTAAACACACACACAGACAAAATAAGCTGCTGTATGATGGGCTACAGACGAGCTCTTACCTGTCTGACCTTCTTTCTGACCATACCTGCTCTCGCCATTAACACCAACCCACTGCCAGACATTACAGACTAGACCTTCATCAATGACTGCGTTACAGAACATAACAAGTAGCGATCCATCGTCCAACCATCTGCAAGCAACATGCGCTACATGGTGAGACAGACACACACACACACACACACACACACTGAGGTCAATGTGTTTGGTGTGTGTTTGCTTTCAGACGTGGGACGAAGCCCTGGCGGTCACTGCGAGAGCCTGGGCTAGAAAGTGCCTGAGCATTCACAATTCTTACCGGAAGGAACCAGGCAGAGCCCACCCGGTCTTCAGCTCCACGGGGGAGAATCTCTGGGCTGGAACTCACTTCTCACAGAAAGCTGCAATCAAAGGCTGGGTTGATGAGGAGAAAGATTACAACTACAATACACTGAGCTGTAGACCCTAGGCGGCCGTATACTAAGTAACCCCACCCTAACGAGAGACTGTCGCTCCACCTACTGAATACAGACGCTCCGACTGTGCTTCACCACTGTTGTTTTTGCAGGTTGTTTGGGCGAACACGTATAAAGTTGGCTGTGCTGTCCAGTTCTGACCAAATGGTGTGAAGGAAACTTACTT
This sequence comes from Acestrorhynchus altus, assembly GCA_034509495.1. Taxonomy (NCBI): domain Eukaryota; kingdom Metazoa; phylum Chordata; class Actinopteri; order Characiformes; family Acestrorhynchidae; genus Acestrorhynchus; species Acestrorhynchus altus. The sequence goes on along the minus strand of CM067506.1, from coordinate 39,089,475 downwards.
CTATCTAAACCCGTTTATGTTTGGCAGCCTGACTCCTTGTAGCATTAATTTTTCTGAGTCTTTCTCCAACTTCGGACTTGACCTTTACAAGCGGTCTACCTTGACTCGGATTCAACCGCTACTAAGTCTCTATAGTGACTCAGCCTCCACAGATACAAAATGTCTCGATTCTGACTCCCGACTCAGACAATATAATGTGTCTGACGTGACTCGGACTCAGACACTACAACATCTCAAATACAAAGTCTCTTTTTAATCAGTTTCAAACAGGAAAATGTCTCTGTCACAACTCAACTGCTTCAGCATTTCTCAACTCAGTCTCAAGCTCTACAAAATGTCTCGACTTGACTGACTTGACTGCTGAAAGTCTCTGTTTCTGTACAGTTGGAAGTACGGTACATATGGGCTGGGTTCTAAAGAAAAGCCAGAAGGTCAGAGTCTGTATTGTATGCGGTCTGTGGTGGAGAGTCACTGGAGCAACATATTAATGGTTCTTTATTCTGCAGAGGCTCGTCAGTTGAAACCCGTGCAAGACAGGTGCAGCGAGTGTGCAGAGGCAGTGTGAGAGCAAGCTCTACCGTAAAAGGGAGTCTTGAAGGCCCAGCCACACAACAATAAAGCCTCCGATCTCAGAGTGAGTCTGACTGTCTAACCTGCACTGACTGTCTCTCTGCAGGGAACGCCACTCGAGACGCACAGACAGCGATAGTCGCTTTTCAAATCCTGTTACAGAAACCAGAAGATGCTGATGACCACAAAGCGTGTGTGTGTGTGTGTGTGTTCAGGTTATAACTGGACCCCGGACTGGGACCCAGCTCTGTCCGAGTGTGGATGTCTCTGTAAGGCTGTTCTGATCTCCTCTGTAGTTTCTCTGCTTGTCATCTTCATCTCCGTCTACTGCATTCAGCGCCGGTACCCGGACCTCTTCGCCTACACCTGATATGGAGGCTGAGGGACAGTGGGACACTGTCTTCTGTAGGGACTCTTCACTTGTGAAGAAATATACACAGACCCTACAAATTTGATTTACTTAAATGGTCACATGTTCATTTATTTGATACAGACTCTGTCCACGTGTCCACGGGGTTATAGATGGGGTTATGGGTGGGGTTAAGGATGAGATAAAGGATGATGTTATTGTTTGAGTTAAGGGTGGGGTAATGGATAAGATGAAGGTTAGGATGGAGTATGGGGTTAGGGGTAGGGTTAAGGATGGGATGAAGGGTGGGGTTAGGGGTGGGGTTAGGGGTGTGGTTCCTCTTTACACTGTATTCACCTTGGAGTCTTAGCTGGTTTATTTCCTGCTGAATGTCCAGGTCAGCTGTTGGTGGTATCTGCTTTCAGGTGGTCTAAGCTGGTTGAGGGTAAAGGGGGTTGAACAGCTGGTTATCCAGGAGAAAACGTACCATATACTGGTTAACTAACTGGTTAAGAAGGTCTTGAGCAGTATCCTGTGTTTGATTCTGGTCTAAACGTTACACTGGCAACGATTCCAGACGGGCTTCATTCTTCATTCTACTATTTGGCTGACTCCAAAGCGAGGTCAAATGTTAAAACTAAAGCCTGAATGAAAACCGGATCAGACGCTTACCGTTAATCACATGATCAGGATATCAGAGCGGAGACTGATGCTTCCACAGGTTATGATCGAGATGGTTCTGCAGTTCATATTTACATGGTTGCAAGATCCATCAGTCAAATGAACTGAGGCATTGAAACAACACTTTTACAGGTTTTACTTTTATGAGCTTCTGGAGTAAAGAAGATAAACCATCGTCAACCTTTACTGGTTAAAGATATTTACTGTTACTGGAGTATTTCTGCTTTAACTGGAGTATTTTAAACTGGAATATTTTAAACTGGAGTATTTCTACTGTTACTGGAATATTTTAAACTGGAGTATCTCTACTGTTACTGGAGTATTTTAAACTGGAATATTGCAAGCTGAGATATCTCTGCTGTTGATGTTCAAACTGGAATATTTAAACTGGGTATTTCTGTACTGGAATAACAAGCTGGAGTATCTCTACTGTTACTAAAGTATTTTAAACTGGAATATTTTAAACTGGAGTATCTCTACTGTTACTGGAGTATTTTAAACTGGAATATTTTAAACTGGAGTATTTCTACTATTTGCAGAATATTTAAACTGGAGTATCTCTCTGTTACTGGGAGTATTTTAAACTGGAATATTTTAAACTAGATATTTCTATTACTGAGTATTTTAAACTGAGTATCTCTACTACTAAAGTATTTTAAAAACTGGAATATTTTAAACTGGAGTATCTCTGTTACTGGGTATTTAGCTGGAATATTTTAAACTGGAGTATCTCTACTGTTATGGGGTATTTTAAACTGGAATATTTTAAACTGGAGTATTTCTACTGTTACTAAAGTATTTTAAACTGGAATATTTTAAACTGGAGTATCTCTACTGGTGCACAGTATTTTAAACTGGAGTATCTCTACTGTTACTGGAGTATTTTAAACTGGAGTATTTCTACTGTTACTAAAGTATTTTAAACTGGAATATTTTAACTGAATGTTTCTACTGTTACTGGAGTATTTTAAACTAGATATTTCTCACTTTAATTGAGTATTTTTAAGCTGGAATTATTTCTACTGTTACTAAGAGTATTTTAAACTGGAATATTTTTAAACTGGGTCTCTCTACTGTTACTGGGTATTTTTAAACTGGGTATTTTTAAACACAGATATTTCTGCTGTTACTGGAGTATTTTAAACTGGAATATTTTTAAACTGGAATTATTTCTACTGTTACTGGAGTATTTTAAACTGGAGTATTTTTACTTTAATTGAAGTATTTTAAACTGGAGTATTTCTACTGTTACTAAAGTATTTTAAACTGGAATATTTTAAACTGGAGTATTTCTACTTTAATTGAAGTATTTTAAACTGGAGTATTTCTACTTTAATTGAAGTATTTTAAACTGGAGTATTTCTACTGTTACTGGAGTATTTTAAACTGGAGTATTTTAAACTGGAGTATTTCTACTGTTACTGGAGTATTTTAAACTGGAGTATTTCTACTGTTACTAAAGTATTTTAAACTGGAGTATCTCTACTGTTACTGGAGTATTTTAAACTGGAGTATTTCTACTGTTACTGGAGTATTTTAAACTGGAGTATTTCTACTTTAATTGAAGTATTTTAAACTGGAGTATTTCTACTGTTACTAAAGTATTTTAAACTGGAATATTTTAAACTGGAGTATTTCTACTGTTACTGGAGTATTTCTACTGTTACTTGAGTATTTCTACTGTTACTGGAGTATTTCTACTGTTACTGGAGTATATTAAACTGGAGTATTTCTACTTTAACTGGCATGTTTTAAACGGTCCAATCAGATATACAGATACCTGCACCGATACTGATACCTGTACGATACGGATATCTATACCGATACCTATACCGATACTCTCAGAGACCCCTACAATACTCCTCACTGACCACTACACCAAGCAGCAGGGTGGTCCTGTCTGACAGCGTGGCAGGAAGCAGACTGGCTTCTGTTCATCCACAGAGCTGTCATCTAGTCACCTGCTTTCCGATATCACAACAGTGGTCTCTGAAAACAGACCGGACCACCGTCGAGCTGCAGAGCTTTAACTGAACTGGATAAATCTCCTTCATCTGCAGCCGGAATTCATTACAGGAACCTCTTCACCTTCACTCACTGGTGTCTCTCCATTATTTCTGATCTCAAACCCCATCCAATCCACCTCTCCACTCAGCCACGCCATCATTCATTCTTTATCTTTCTTCTGAGCGTCATTTGCTTTTCTCGTTTTTATCTCGTTTTTATTGTTCCTGCAATACTTTATCGGTGTCATACGTGTGTCTGTGCAGTAGAATTACAGCTACACTGTAAATCAGGATCACGCTGTGTTCCCACTTTAAACAAAGGGTGATTAAAACTGTAAATAAGACACTGTGTCGGATGGTGGGTTCGTTGTGATTAAATGATCCAATCAGAAGAGGGAGATTTAACAAATGTGTTTATACTGTGAAACTGATTTGAAATGGTTACTTACAGTCTGGAAGTGTATTAAGATACATCACTAACCTATTAATTAAACATGAATACTGATACAGTATCCTGTAGAACCTCAATGCACCAGTATGTCAATATGTTCTTACACCCCTAGAGGTTCCGCCAGAACAGATCTGCAACCCTGGATAAGAAATACGTTTACCGTGGCACAGTGTGGTTACCATGGTAACACCAGGCCAACTGTCCTGAGGAAAGACAACATAGAACCAAACAACCAATAGAAACAAACAACTTCAGCTTTAATCCTCAATAACAGTACGTATACACACACAGTCTCTCTCTCACACACACACACACACACACACACAGTCTCTCTCACACACACACACACAGTCTCTCTCACACACACACACACACAGTCTCTCTCACACACACACACAGTCTCTCTCCAGGCTCAGCAAGAGCGCAGCACAGCCGTCCAGGCTGCAGGAACACGATTTAACTTTCTGGAAATGGAATTGCTCTTCTGTCCAAACTCCAGCAGGTGTTTCTCGAGTACAGAAACAGCACCAGTCCATCCTGAACACATCAGTCTTTACTCTTCTTCTTCTTCTTCTTCTTCTTCTCGTCAGCAGGGGGCACTGCAGCTTTTGGTGGAGGAGCTCCAAGCTTCTTGTTCTTCGCCTTCTTCACCTTCTCTTTAATGGCCTGGACGTCCAGTTTTCCCTCGGTAGGAGCTGAAGGAGCAGAACCGTAAATCACAGACCCGATTAATGTCAGTGCTAATCAGACTTTAATTAACCCATGTCCTAAACCCCGCCCCCAAAGCTCCACCTACAACATCTGAGTTCATAAATAAACCTTTACTCTATCCTCTTTATCCCCTAGAACTAAAACACACTGTACCCTTTACATTCATATATGCAAATGAGCTCTATTGTGATTGGCTGTACAATACATTGTCTCCTTTAGGCAGTACAGCCCAAAATGCTTCATAGCTTCAGAATGAATGGGCGGAGCTACTTGGGACCATCTAAACGCAGCACTTACAAATGCTTGCCACTAATGTGGGATAGTTTTCACATTTGTTTTCTATGATGGAGAGATCTCCAGACCCTGCTGCAGCAGAGCAGCTCCAAACCATCACACCTCCACCACCATGTTTCACAGCTGCTATGAGCTTCTTCTGCTCAAATGCCGTCTTTGGTTTGATCCAAACAGGTCTTCTGTTACTGTCCAAACAATTCAGCTTTGGGTTCATCTGTCCAAAGAACATTGTTCCAGAAGTCCTGCTCTTTGTCTAGATGTTCTCTGGAGAACTTTAGTTTTGTCCTGATGTTTGTTTCAGAGTAAAGGTTTCCTCCTTAAACTCCTCCATGAAGATCAGACTGGTTTGGTCTCTTTCTGATGGTAGAAGCTCCACTTTGTCATCAGCTGTGGTCAGAGATTCCTGTAGGTCTGTGATGAACATTTTAGGATTGTTGGATCTTCTTGACTCATCTTGTGGTTCTGCTCTTGGGCTGAACTTGTAGGACGGTCTGATCTGGTCATGTGGGCAGTTGCTCTAAATGTTCTCCACTTGTAAATTATGTTCTGGACAGTGTAGATCTTTATAAATCCCTTCTCAGACTCATCTGCATCTACAACCTTCTTTCTGAAGACCTCAGAGATCTTTGGATCTCACTCACCTAAAGTTCTTGTAACAGAAATAGAGTTTACATTATGTTGGTGTTTCACTCCCTCATTTTGGGGTCAAATGTTCCTCACATGCAGGATAAGATTCCACCGTTTTTGTATCCTATTTAATCTGGACACGAGATACAGAAGACATGAGGATAAACTGCTTTCCGTGACCGACTGAATGAAAAACAAACACTGATGCACATTTATGGCTGATGACTCCAACCTGCTGGAGGAGGTCAGTAGTCGAGGGTGGGATGAAGCTCACCTTTCGTGCTCTTCTTCACCGCTGGCTTCTCTTTAGGAGGAATGAACGCCTTCTTCCTCTCTTCCTGTTTCCGACTAAGAGCTTCAGCCTGCTTCACCTTCAGCCAAGAGATTCAGAGATTACAGCAGAACATCACCACCGAACACAGAACTGCAGTGAGCTTACACGGAGATGGTCTTAATTACAGTGACGTCAGTATCAGCATCTCAGGTAACAGTCAGACAGTCACAGTTCATTCGTTTCTCATATCTGTTCACAATCAGAATCTTTATTCACCAAATACGAAACACAAACCAATGAAACCTTTATATAACATTATTTTAACACGACTGCACTGTGGGGGCTCGGTGTTCTGCTCAGGGGTCTAAAATACACCGTATCATAATAATAATAATAATAATAATAATATCAATGCAGGTTGTTTTATAAAAACTCAGCTGCAGAATCTAAAGGATGGAAACGCTGGTGTTCAGCAGGCGGTTCGATCTCATCTCACCTTGATTTCGTTCATTTTTCTCCTCCTCTTCTCGCTCTCCCGCAAAAAGAACTCTCCACTGGCCAGCTCTCGATCAACCTGCACACCAGACCGGCGTTAAGTACACAACACACATCCAGCTGTGACGCAGAGCTCCACTACACCTCCTGTAGTGCAGTACAGTCTCACGAGTGTGTCACAGAGCAGCTTTAAGGAAACGGGAGACGCTGTACTGACCTTGCTCTCAGGCTGAGGAGGGGGGAACGGCGTGTACTCCTTCTTAACCTTGTTCTTCTTGGGCTTTTGCCGTTTGGCCAGACTTTTGTGTTTGAAATTGGGGAGGAATCTGTCCCAGCTCTGACAGCGCAGCTCAGGATCATTGGCCAGCTCTCGCTTTATCATCAGAGTCTACAGAGAGAGAACAACCCTGTTCACATGCCGTCCCTCAGTGCAGGGACGTGTGTGGTGTGACCCACTGTTCAGTACAGCACATTATTCAAATTCCAAATATCACACCAACACCTCAAATGAGCTTTTCAAATGATAACTGTGGGAGGGGACTGAACACACACACACACACACACACACACACACATTACCTTGATGTTATAAATGGGGTGAATGTTTTTCATTGTGTCCAGCACCACCTTCCTCACCTACACAAGACAATACACACACAGACATCACATATTTTCAGACCCGTCTCTTGCCCCCCCCAACACACACACACACACACAAAGTAAAACTGGTCAGTCTCTAAAAAACTTTACCTGCAGACTGATTATCATGTTTATCGACATCAAATTAATGAGCTAATCACAATATCATTAACATTTTATTCTACACACACACACACACACACACACACACACACACACACACACACACACACACACACACACACACACCTCCTTCAGGCCACTGTGGGGCCCCAGTACAGAGACGGTGTTTCCCTGAACCAGAACATAGCAGTTAGTGAGCAGCTCCAGTGCCTAAACAAAACACAGACAACCAACAGTTTAATCACAGAGCCGTCAGGTCCAGTATAACAGAACCAATCTGTGCTCTTCACCGTAGAACACCAACATTCTGGTACCGTACGGCAGGGATCTCTGCCCACTTTTCATTAGAGCCCCTAGGTCCAATATCACACAACACTGATCTCCTCTTACCTTCAGCGTAGAGCCCTTAGGTCCAATCAGTCTCTGCCTGCGCTTCACAAAGCGTTCCCTGTTCCGTACTAGAGAACCAATCTTTATTATATCAGATGCCATGTCGTCCTCCAGGATCCTCACAGCCTGAAAGAATTAGCAGAATATTTTCATTAACGTGTTAAAGTTCATACGCTTCACCCACCCAATCTAAATCCAGACGGAGGGTCCTCACCTGCTCGAACGGGACACTCCTGGCCAGCAGTTTGATGAGGTCCCGGGCTCTGAGGATGGCATATGGGTCAAAGGTCTTCTTGGTCGTGCTCACAGTGATGCTGCCCTCAATCAGGTCCAGTGAAACATTTATAAACTGCAGTCAAAGAATATTATCAAACACTTCTGCAGTTCAGTCCTCAGCTCCTCACGTCCCACTCCACCTTAAACACTGCAGCAGAATGCACCAGCTGAACAGTTTAAGGTGGAACGGAAAATCAGATCGCAACTTTGAGCGCCACTGAGGGGTGATGCGGGCGAGGTTAAACGATGTGACGACAGATCCGTAATTACACGGAGTACCTTCTTCACGTCTGACAGGTAAACTGGTACAATCGTAATGTGTGTTAAAGCAGAGAGTGGGGGGGGGACAGGGAGCGCCGGCTGCCCCTCGACTCGGACTTTACGGGGACACTGTTGTAAGGTTAATGTGAAGGGTAGGTGTAGCCCACTGCAGCGTCCCTCTCCACCCATTCAGAGCTGATCACTGACACTGTTAACAGGACGGATTAATAACACCCCAGCAGTGACGTTGTACACAGCAGACACGTCTCCAGTACTTGTCACCACAATTAATCTCTGAGCAGAGTTTCACGACAAACTATGACGTTTAACTCACAATCTCGCCGAGAGCCTTCTGGACCAGAGGCCAGCACTCCTTCAGGTACGCCTCACGGTATTTGGGGAAGAGGGTGGCGAAGCTGCTCTCCTCCAGAAGCCCCCGGGGGTTGTCCTCCCGCGTGAAGAGGGGCTCCTTCCAACCATCTGGAACCGTCAACAGCTCAGACTCCTCTACAGAACAGCATACATACAAAAATTCATATCCATCAGATCAGGACTTTAAAATTATATATATGAGCAGGACAGCAGCTGAGAGAGAGAGAGAGAGAGAGAGAGAGAGAGAGAGAGAGAGAGAGAGACAGAGAGTGAGACAGAGAGTGAGACAGAGAGTGAGACAGAGAGTGTGAGTGAGAGTGAGAGACAGAGTGAGAGAGAGACAGATAGAGAGAGACAGATAGAGAGAGAGAGAGAGAGAAAGAGAGAGAGACAGAGAGAGAGAGTGAGACAGAGTGTGAGTGAGAGACAGAGAGTGAGAGAGAGACAGATAGAGAGAGAGAGAGAGAGTGAGACAGAGAGAGAGAGTGAGACAGAGTGTGAGTGAGAGTGAGAGACAGATAGAGAGAGAGACAGAGAGAAAGAGAGAGAGAGAGTGAGACAGAGACAGAGTGTGAGTGAGAGTGAGAGACAGAGATTGAGAGTGAGAGAGACAGAGAGAGAGAGAGAGAAAGAGAGAGACAGAGAGAGAGAGAGAGAGAGAGAGAGAGAGACAGACAGAGAGTGAGAGACAGAGTGAGAGAGAGAGAAAAAGAGAGACAGAGAGAAAGAGTGTGTGTGAGTGAGTGAGTGTGAGTTTGTGTGTGTGTGTGTGTGTGTGTTGTACCTGTAGGCTGAGTGGTGGTTCTGTTTGTGGTTCTAGTTGGGTTCACGTTTCTCTCTCCGGGCGCCGCCATCACTCCTCCTCCTCTTCTTCTTCTCCTGCTGCTGGTGTTTCAGATCACTGACTCAGCAGCGCCTCCTGCGGCCTTTCACTGTCCACCTCAGCATTATCCCTCTAACTGTCCCAGTGTGTGTGTGTGTGTGTGTGTGTGTGTGTGTGTGTGTGTCTGTGGTGTGTGTGTTTGTGTGTGTGTGTGTGTGTGTGTGTGTGTCTGTGGTGTGTGTGTTTGTGTGTGTATGTGTGTGTGTGTGTGTGTGTGTGTGTGTGTGTGTGTGTGTGTGTGTGTGTGAGAGAGAGTGTATGATTTTGTCAGAGGTTCGGTTCTGTTGATGTCACTGCTGAAATTCTTTGTTGACGTTGTTGGTTTTGTACGTTTGTTTAATGTCTTTAAAACAATCTTGAAAGCAGTGAAGGAGGCAGACCGCGGCCGGTCACCTGTACCGCCTGTTAGCTCTGCCGGTTGTGTTGATTTACCTTATTATAATATGCAGGATTTAATTATGTAACTGTTTACATTGTAGTTTCTCACTGAAGGCATCAAAACTATGACTGAACACATGTGAAGTTTTGTATTTAACAAAAATAACTGAAAACATGGTTTATATTCTAGTTTCTTCAAAATAGACACCCTTTGATCTGATCACTGCTTTACACACTCTTGGAATTCTCTCACTGAGCCACCTCTGGAACTCCTTCAACACTGTTGGAGAACCTTTTCAGGTGACGACCTCTTGAAGCTCATTGAGAGAATTCCAAGGGTGAGCAAATAATATATATAATAACATAAACAACAGGGTTCAGGATCCCAAATTCACATCTGCAGGGAGCCTGTAGACCTCACATGATGGTATTGAGGGCAGTTACATCATTAATACACTTGGTGATGTAGGCAGTGATGGTGTCTGTGTGTTCCAGGACATCTGTGGGGTTGCTGTGGGTGTGTTTTTGCCTCTGTAGACCCCTCTGGTCACACCAGCTCAGGCTGGTACCAGCACCCCCTTGAGGACAGGTAGACCACTCCATTAACGGGTTTGGAACACCCCCTATACCTGTAGAGGGAGCACAGTCTTAGAAACAGACGTGTTAATATTAACAAAACAACCAATTTAAATAAAGTAACACAAATCAAACAAAGAGCAGAAATGTCTCCAACAGTTGGGGACAAACAGAATATCACATGAAGCTTCTCGGCAAAGGACGAGGATTTGGACAAAAGATTCCAGACACTTTTCAGTGCTGGTCTGTGGGATCATTTTCTCATTTGTATGCATTTTTATGAAAACTGTTGCACTGACTGAAAAGCTGCACGCAAACACACCACTGCGGTCAGCACAGATGCTTTGGGGTCAGTTGATATCTCAAAAATTGTGGTTGCTAAGCTGTTGCTATGGTATAGGAGTTGTTTGCTGAGGTGTTGCTGTGGTATTCAGCAGCAGTAATGCCAACCAATTAGCACAGAAACATTAAGCCGCACTGTTACGGTGGAAGATTACGATTGTTGTGTTTGCCAGCTTCATCAAATAAGATCACGTCCACAGTCTGTGACTGGTTCTCTTACTTCTCCATTACCGCGTTCAACATTATCTTAGTTAGCAATGGCACATATCGCCCCCTAGTGGTGAACAACCCTTACTATGTGCTTTACTTCAAATCTCATCTTGAAATGTGTTCAAACATTACAACAATGAGAAGATAATCAGACGCTGAGTTTCAGCCTCATCTCGCGGTGGATCCTCACACTGTGAGAAACACAACGGAGAATAAAGATCACGGGAATCTTCTTCAGCCTACAATGACAGAGCATGGGCTCTTAATTACACACACACACACACACACACACACCAGTCTGTAACTGGAATCATGAGTGCTAAACTCAGCCCACACTGAGACTCTAACGTTAGTGCACAGTGAACTACAACTGCATCGCGCTGGGCTTCTACTGTCCTTTGACCCCTGTGTTGAGGATGGGGGTATGTAGAAGTGTGTGGGTGGTGTGTGTGATGGTGTGTGTGTGGGTCAGAACCATGTCTGGCGCTGAAGAGCAGATTAGCATAGCTGCTGCAATCCGTAGGGTCACCTCAGGGGTCCTACGGGGAGACCCCCAGACCACAGGGCCGAGAGTCCTGACCAAGGATGGGATAGTTAGAGGACTGACCACCGACCACGCCCACATATTCTACAGAATTCCGTTTGCTGACCCGCCTCTGGGACCGGACCGCTGGAGACCCCCCCGAGCCGTCACGCCCTGGAGAGGAGAGCGAGATGCCACAACCCCTGGACAGGCCTGCATGCAGCGCTGCTTTGGGCCAATCACAGAGGAGTGTCCAAAAAGGGTGGGCGTTTTAACGCTTTAGTAGATATATATATACAATTTAATCTAAACTAGCGTCTATCAAACTCCAACACCCTAACCTCCAACTTTAACCCCTTCAATCCCAATATTAACCCCAACCTCCAACTTTAACCCCTTCAATCCCAATATTAACCTCTAACCTCCAACTTTAACCCCTTCAATCCCAATATTAACTCCAACCTCCAACTTTAACCCCTTCAATCCCAATATTAACCCCAACCTTCAACTTTAACCCCTTAAATGCCAACATTACCCTCTTACTGTGCATCTTTTACTTCATATATAAACGCCAACTCAGTTCAAACGTTCTGTGTGTGTGTGTGTGTGTGTGTGTGTGTGTGTGTGTGTAGGTGAGTGAGGACTGTCTGTATCTGAACGTGTTTGTTCCTCTGAGTGTGGACTTTAGTGCTCCTCTGCTTAAGCTGCCAGTAATGGTGTGGATCCATGGAGGAGACTTCATTGCTGGTTCTGCCTCCAAACCGCTGTACGACTCGCGGTTCATCAGCAACTTCACACACACTGTGGTGATTAGCATGGCCTACAGACTAGGTACCACACACACACACACACACACACACACACACACACACACTCACACAGGTACACACACAAGAACATACACAGGTACAGACACATAAACATAAAGCATAAAAAAATATTTATTTTATTATTTAATTTATGCACATATACAGGGTCATAAAATAACAATATGGGGAAAAAGAGGAAGTTACAAAACAGACAGGTTAGGAACATACATTAAGACAAGACAGCAGACAGAGGGTGTTAATGTAATATTGAGTTATGAGCAGGTGTGTTGGAAAGAGAGAGAGAGTGATGGGGAAGAAGATCAGCTGTGAATAAGTTTTAAAAAAGGGGCCCAGATGTTGTTGTAGTGTGTGATATTATCTTTTAAGGTGAATGTAAGTCTTTCCAGATGTGAGTGTTCAGATAGTAAATTATAACAGTGTTTTATTGATTGTTCAGTCTCTACAGTTGAGTAAAGTTATTTTCTTGTCATTGTTGTAGAGATGAGGATGAATGTTTGCAGATATTTTGAGATTGATAAAGAGGAAAGGTCACCAAGCAGGGCTACAGTAGGGGACACTGAGGAACTTGAATAGCTCTCTACTGGGATCAGAGATAATACCGAGCTCAGTGGGAATTACGGGAGTGTAGTGTCATGGTGTTTATGGAGTCATGGCTAATCACACTAACTCTGAACTTGCTTGTATCTCTGGACGGCTTTGGCCTCGTTCGGGCAGACAGGACAACAGAGAGCGATAAGAGAAAAGGAGGCAGACTGGCAGCATTTGTGAATAATAGATGGTGTGACTCTGGACACATCACTGTTAAAGAACAGATCTGCTGTAAGAACACTGAACTGTTACCATGAGACCATACAACCTCCTGAGGGAAGTAATAGAAGTAATACTCAGGACTGTCTTTCAGACAAGATGGGGCAGCACAGGGGTTTTTCCTGCACTCTAACCCTTTGGCTCAGTGGGGGGTTCATGTCTCAATCTTTTGTTCATGTGGTGTTCACCTTATTTTTATTTCTGTAAAGCTGCTCTGTGACAACATCAGTTGTAAAAAGTGCTGGAAAAACACATTTTTGATTGGTTGTGTTCTCAAGTGAAGGAGATGGTAAATACCTACAAGTCTTCTCTTGCTTGCTTTTTTTCTCTTGCACAAGCTAGGTGAGTTTGACAAACTGAGACACTGAGAAGGTGCTCAATAAGGGACAGGAAGGGGAAGAAGAGTACACAACAGTACTCAAAGTGTTCAAGATGGTCTGCTTTACTACAATGATCCTTGTTTACACGTCACCCCATTAAATTGCTAAAGATCTTTGCTCCCTTGTCTCTGAAAATTGCTCTGTTGAAGTACTACCATGATCACAGACAGCTGGACACTTAGGATTCACTAAGATATTGGCCCTGTTCTGACTCAGATTCTTCTGGCCCAAGCTGCAGGTGGATATTAAACAATCTGTGGCGTCCTGAACAACGTGTCAGCCCTTAAAGCACGTCAGAAGAAGCTTGCTAGCCTTATATTCCTATTCAGCCCATGAAGCAATGGCAGTATACTGGCGTAGACTCTGTGGGTGCTGCTCATGCAGCCTTTGGACAACTGAAACATTATTATGACCAAAGGTGTCATGCTGTATCCTGTGGTGTATAGATGACCTGGTCAAAGTGAAAATTCACCCCAGATCTGATGCACCAGCTCCTGTGTTTACTGGTCTGTACAGGATCTCACAGAAGCTTTCAGATTTATGGACAGATGAGAGAGGACACCAGTGAGGATGCAAGTGTTTTTCATGTAGTCAACAATCCACATTTGGAAGTCTGACTCCCCATCCAGGAGCAGCTTGGGAAGGTTTCTGAAGCAACTGAAGAACCCTCAGACCTAGGATCACTTCCTGTTTGACAGGGTTTCTGTCTCTGCATCTGTGTTTTGATGTTCAGGGTTGGAGTGGATATTTCAGGTTGGACCTTCTCCAGAAGCGCTACAATGGCAGTACTCTGTGATGTGTAAGTCAAGCGCAGTGCCAGCATGGCGTTCAGGTTAACTCTGCAGTTGCTCAGAGTGCAGCTCCTTAAGCATGCTGGGACACACTGTTAACACAACTGCACATTAAACCAGGTTGGTTCTGTATCAGAGGAGAAACCACAGTGGAATCACTGCCCTATTTATATTGGAACTCAGAATTAGTTCTCAGAATGGAGCAGTAATCAATATTCTCTCTCTCTCTCTCTCTCTCTCTCTCTCTCTCTCTCTCTCTCTCTCTCTCTCTCT
>CM067506.1:39035758-39074463 GCA_034509495.1 Acestrorhynchus altus | reverse complement strand
ATACTCTACTGTATATATCAGACATTAACTCACACTGTTACTCAGACGATACTCTACTGTATATATCAGACATTAACTCACACTGTTACTCAGACGATACTCTACTGTACATATCAGACATTAACTTACACTGTTACTCAGACGATACTCTACTGTATATATCAGATATTAACCTCCACTGTTACGCAGACGATACGCAACTGTACATATCAGACATTAACTTACACTGTTACTCAGACGATACTCTACTGTACATCCATCCATCCATCCATCTTCTTCCGCTTTATCCGGGGCCGGGTCGCGGGGGCAGCAGTCTAAGCAGGGAAGCCCAGACTTCCCTCTCCCCCGACACCTCAGCCAGCTCCCCAGGAGGGACCCCGAGGCATTCCCAGGCCAGCCGAGAGACATAGTCCCTCCAGCGTGTCCTGGGTCTACCCCGCGGTCTCCTCCCGGTAGGACGTGCCTGGAACACCCCCCCAGGGAGACGCCCAGGGGCATCCGAAACAGATGCCCGAGCCACCCCAACTGGTTCCTCTCGATGTAGAGGAGCAGTGGCTCTACTCCGAGCTCCTCCCGGGTAGCCGAGGATCTCACCCTATCTCTAAGGGAGCGCCCGGCCACCCTGCGGAGGAAACTCATTTCGGCCGCTTGTATCCGCGATCTTGTCCTTTCGGTCATTACCCACAGTTCATGGCCATAGGTGAGGGTGGGAACGTAGATTGACCAGTAAATCTACTGGTCACAACGGACCGGTACACCGACCGCATGACTGCGGCGGCAGCACCGAGCCGTCTGTCAATCTCACGCTCCCTCTCACCCCCACTCGTGAACAAGACCCCGAGATACTTGAACTCCTCCACTTGGGGCAGGACAACTCCACCGATCTGGAGAGGGCAAGCCACCCTTTTCCGGTCGAGAACCATGGCCTCAGATTTGGAGGTGCTGATTCGCATCCCAGCTGCTTCACACTCAGCTACGAACCGCTCCAGTGCCTGCTGAAGGTCCTGGCCTGAAGAAGCCATCAGGACAACATCATCCGCAAAAAGCAGAGATGATATCCTGTGGTTCCCAAACTGGACCCCCTCCGGCCCCTGGCTGCGCCTAGAAATTCTGTCCATAAAGGTTATGAACAGAACCAGTGACAAAGGGCAGCCCTGCCGGAGTCCAACATGCACCGGGAACAGGCCCGATTTACTGCCGGCAATGCGCACCAGGCTCCTGCTCCAGTCGTACAAGGACCTGACAGCCCTTAACAGAGGGCCCCGGACCCCATATTCCCGGAGCACACCCCACAGAATACCCCGAGGGACACGGTCGAATGCCTTCTCCAAATCCACAAAACACATGTGGACTGGTTGGGCAAACTCCCATGAACCCTCGAGCACCCTCCGGAGGGTATAGAGCTGGTCCAGTGTTCCGCGGCCAGGACGAAAACCGCATTGTTCCTCCTGAATCCGAGGTTCGACTAACGGCCGAATTCGTCTCTCCAGTACCCTGGCGTAGACTTTCCCGGGGAGGCTGAGAAGAGTGATCCCCCTATAGTTGGAACACACTCTCCGGTCCCCCTTTTTAAACAGCGGAACCACCACCCCGGTTTGCCACTCCAGGGGCACTGTCCCTGTCCGCCACACGATGCTGCAGAGGCGCGTCAGCCAGGACAGCCCAACAGCATCTAGAGACTTGAGATACTCTGGGTGGATCTCATCCACCCCCGGAGCCCCACCACTGAGGAGCTTACAGACCACCTCAGTGACTTCAGCCCGGGTGATGGGTGTGTCCTCCTCAGAGTCCTCAGCCTCACCTTCTACATTAGAAGACGTGATGGTGGGGTTAAGGAGGTCCTCGAAGTATTCCTTCCACCACCCTACGATATCCCCAGTCGAGGTCAGCAGCTCCCCGCCCGCACTGTAAACAGTGTCGGCAGGGTACTGCTTCCCCCTCCTGAGGCGCCGGATGGTTTGCCAGAATCGCTTCGGGGCCGACCGATAGTCCTTCTCCAGGGCCTCCCCGAACTCCTCCCAGCTCCTGGTTTTTGCCTCCTTGACCGCCCTAGCAGCAGCAGCACGCTTAGCCTCTCGGTACCTGTCGGCTGCGTCGGAAGACCCAGAGGCCAACATGGCCCGATAGGTCATCTTCTTCAGCTTGACGGCATCCCTTACTTCCGGTGTCCACCACCGGGTTCGGGGACTGCCGCCACGGCACCAGTGACCTTACGCCCGCAGCTCTGGACAGCCGCGTCAACAATGGAGGTTGAGAACCTGGTCCACTCAGACTCAATGTCCCCCTGCCTCCCCAGGTAGCTGTGAGAAGCTCTCCTGGAGGTGGGAGTTGAAAGTTTCCCTGACAGGGGGCTCAGCCAAACGTTCCCAGCAGACCCGCAGGATACGTTTCGGCCTGCCAGGTCTCTCCTGCCTGCCCCTCCGCCAGTGGATCCAACTCACCACCAGGTAGTGATCGGTTGACAACTCTGCCCCTCTCTTCACCTGAGTGTCCAAGACATAGGGCCGGAGCTCAGATGAGACAACAACAAAGTCTATCATTGATCTCCGGCCTAGGGCGTCCTGGTGCCATGTGCACTTATGGACGCCCCTATGCTCCAACATGGTGTTCGTTATGGACAATCTGTAACTGGTGCAGAAGTCCAACAACAGAACTCCGCTCGGGTTCTGATCGGGGAGTCCGTTCCTCCCAATCACCCCTCTCCAGGTGTCACTGTCGTCGCCCACGTGGGCGTTCGAGTCCCCCAGCAGAACAACGGCGTCCCCAGTTGGGGCACTTTCCAGTACCCCCCCAAGGACCCCAAGAAGGTCTGGTACTCTGCACTGCCATTAGGCCCGTAGGCACAAACTACAGTCAGAGTCCTCACTCCTACCCGAAGGCGCAGAGAGGCGACCCTCTCGTTCACTGGGGTAAACTCCAACACGAGACAGCTGAGATGGGGAGCTATAAGCAAGCCCACACCAGCCCGGCGTCTCTCCCCCTGGGCGACGACAGAGTAGTGGAGGGTCCAACCCTTCTCGAGGAGTTGGGTTCCAGAGCCCAAGCTGTGCGTGGAAGTGAGCCCGACTATCTCTAGCCGGTACCTCTCGACCTCCCGCACAAGCTCATTCTCCTTCCCCCCCAGCGAGGTGACGTTCCATGTCCTAACAGCTAGCCGCTGTGTCCAGGGATCGGGCCGCCGAGGACCCCGCCCTCGACCGCCACCCATTCCACAAAGCACCCGACCCCAATGGTTTCCTCTGTGGGTGGTGGGCCCACAGGAGGAATGGCCCATGTTGCCTCTTCGGGATGGGCCCGGCCGGGCCCCGTGGGCAATGACCCAGCCACAAGGCGCTCGCTCCCGAGCCCGACCCCAGGCCTGGCTCCAGGGTGGGGCCCCGGTTGCGCTGTACTGGGCGACGTTGCGGGGCCTTTTTTCTGATGTTTCATTGGGGTTTTTCGAACTGCTCTTGGTTGGGCCCGTCACCTTGGACCTGTTTGCCATGGGAGACCCTGACAGGGGGTGAAAATTTAACCCCCGGGCAACATAGCTCCTCGGATCATTCTGGCACTCAAACCCCTCCACCACGGTAAGGTGGCAGTTCAAGGAGGGGTCTTATCTACTGTACATATCAGACATTAACCTCCACTGTTACTCAGACGATACTCTACTGTACATACCAGACATTAACCTCCACTGTTACTCAGACGATACTCTACTGTATATATCAGACATTAACCTCCACTGTTACTCAGACGATACTCTACTGTATATATCAGACATTAACTTACACTGTTACTCAGACGATACTCTACTGTATATATCAGACATTAACCTCCACTGTTACTCAGACAATACTCTACTGTATATATCAGACATTAACTCACACTGTTACTCAGACGATACTCTACTGTATATATCAGACATTAACTTACACTGTTACTCAGATGATACTCTACTGTATATATCAGACAAACCTGATGATCAAACTAGATTAAAGAAAATGGAGCAGAACAGACATCAGATCCTGGATGTTATGTAACTTCCTTTTTTTAAATAGTAACAGAACGGAGCTCCTCCTTCTGCGTCCTAAAATCAGCAAGAAAGAAATTATCGGACTTAACGTTAATCTGTCCGATTTCTCAGTCATATCTGATTCAGAGTCATAATGGACCACATCCATTACAATTTTATCAGAGCTGCACTGGCTGCCGGTCAAATTCCGTATTGTTTATAAAATTCTTTTATTTACATATAAAGCCCAACACAGACTCACTCCTGAATACAGGATCTAATCCACCTTTATGAGCATCACCATCACTCAGATCACAGGGAGCTGCTTCCTGTTAGTTCCCAGACTTCAGAAGACCTCAGCAGGGGGACGAGTCTTTTCTCACAAAGCCCCCCAGCTCTGGACTCACCTTCCAGATAATGTTCAGGACTCAGACACCGTCTCAGTCTTCAAGTCTACACTGAAAACCTACTTGTTCAGTAGCTTTTGGTCATTAATGTCTTAGATTACTGTAGTTACAGGCTGCAGATCCAGGGGTTCATGCACACTGGGATTTATGGTAAACTCAGATGTTGGTGCTGCTATCTGACTCTTTCACATGATCAATCGGGTTTGTGACAGTGGAGCGATTGGACGTCAGTGTTTCAGGAGCTGATTAGGTCCTAACCTCAAGCACTTCTGCCCCATCTGAGAAGGACACCAAACTCCCCTGATACATCTTTACATTGGCTTTCCATCTTCAGGCTACTGGACCTGGACTAGTGTCCCACCCTGCCCTGGACCAGCTGCTCACCCACCATCACCAACTGTGTAGAAATCGACTGTTACTATTCTGTTCACCAGAGAACTAACATTACTTCAGTCCCCGAGTATTAGGACAGAGGTGTGGGGGTCCAGTGTCCCCTAACTGTGTATAAGAAGTTTGACCAGAGGAGGATGGTCCTCCCCTTGTGAGCCTGGTTCCTCCTGAGGTTTCTTCCTCCAGCTCTGAGGGAGTTTCTCCTGCACTGTCACCCTTTGGTTTGATCACTAGAGGATCTGTCTCATCCTCTGTTCATCTGTTTGTTCACCTTTTATTTCTGATTTCTGTGAAGCTGCTCTGTGACGACTTCAGTTATGAAGATCTACACAAACACATGTTGATCTGATTTGATCTGTACCTGTACTTCATGCCGGTGAGTTTCCCGGTGGATTCCTTCAGGGATATGTGATGCCGATGTGTGAAAGAGCCCAGGCTGCGGGCGATCAGTGCCACGGTCCGAAATCGTGCACGGGCGGCGCTGGCCGTGTTGGGACTGGCTGTGTTCTGCTTGCTCGGCTCATTGGTCCTTGGGGCCTTAAGCCCATGATCTGTACAAGCGAAGGACACCTGCATGACTAGGCCTGGACTTCAGCGTGGGTTTGTCGAGGATCCAGCTAAGGGACGGAAGATGGGTGTGGAATTAGAAGACAAAAGGCAAGAAGTATTCGGGCTCAAATTCTGACCCAAGTTAATCAAGTGTTTTCAAGTCTGATGGCACACACTTAGGTGATCAGCTCTGCTCTGGAGCTCTGAAGACAATGTTCTTAACAAGCCAACAGCTGGCTCTGAATCCTGAGACTAGAATTATTACTCTCACATCACATCAAGGTTTGACTAAATGCTCAAAAGTATTTAGTCCATTTAATGGGGCAGTATATAACCTGGAGAAATGATCCAAATCATCAGAATTTAATATCCTTAACTTAATGTAAACTTAAATCTGTTGTTGGATATAAAGACCCCTACATACACATTAAATCTGACTTTTTATCCAATCAGAACCGTGGATCCGAAGAGGGTGTACAACACTGACATCTAGAGGTCAAGCTTTAAACACAACACAAAATGAAGCACTGATAGAAAAACTATTCATTAATAATCAATACTGTGTTTTTGAGCATTGATACGGGATTGCAGTGTCATATTTAAGAATGCTAGAGCCGAGGCCAACTCAAGACAAAGAGAGGAACGTTCTGAATCCAAGTCAAGATCAAGAGTGGAACATATCGAGTTAGTGAGGGTATTGTAAATATATGAATATGTATTCACATAGCTCTTCATAACGGAACATGGAACATGTCAATATTAGGACACTGATCATGTATCATTACCCTCCCCAGGAATGCTGCACCAACAAAGATCACACCAAGAGCAAGGGGTACTATAGTCCACCAGCTCACAAAGGAACCCAAGGGAACTTCTAAGCAACTGAAGGCCTTTCTCACAATTACTAATAATTAATGTTCATGAGTCCACCATCAGGAGAACACTGAACAGTGGTGAACATGGCAGGGTGGTAAGGAGAAGATTGTTCCAACTGCTTTCTGATTTGTCTCTGTGATCTGCAGATGGGCAACAATGTGTTTTGGATGGATGAGACCAAAATAGATCTTTGGGTTTAAATGAGAACCATTATGCTTGGAGAAAGGAAAACTTGTGATTCATCTGTCTGAACTGAATCTACAAGAATGTGGGTCATGCAGAAAGAGAACGACCCTAAAAACACAAGTCGTTCTTCTAAAGAACGTTTAAAGAAGAGTAAAGGTAATGTTCTGGAATGACCCAGTCAGAGTCCTGATCTTAATCCAGATATTGTGAAGGAGCTGAAGCAGCAGTTGATGGAGGAAACCCACCAAAATCACAGAGTTGAAGCTGGTTTGTTTGGAGGAATTAACTCAAATTAGTGCAGGACTGACCAACCGTTACGGAAACGTTTAGATACAGTTTTAGTCACATACTTTTACCCTCAGAGACATGAAACACTGATCATCTTCCAGGACTGCTCCAGGACTGTGGAGGAAACTGGCTGTGTAAGATCCAGACTGGGACTTACCCGTCCTTATGATGTGATTGACTCTGATGCTGCGGGACTTGGAGAGGCACTGCCAGGTAAACTGGGCTCGATCCTCCTGTGAGAGGGGAGAGCTGGAGATGTCTGCAGACGTCCACCTCAATGACTACAGGTGACTTCAGAAAGTCTTGAGGGGTCCAGAGAACAGCCCTTCCTGCCTTCTACATCTCTTCCATGTGACACTCTCACTCTCCTTTAGAGGCTGTTCCAGTCACTGCTGTTCAGTGATGGTTTGTATAATGATCCTCTGCTTCTTCTATAGCGTGATCTTCATCCTCCCAGCTTCTCCTCCTCTAGCAGACTCGGAGCAGCCTTGGCGGTCACTCAACACCCACTTTAACAACTCCAGGAGAAAGAAGGACCTACAGAGTGAGAGAAGGGCTCAGCTGCAAACTGTGTGAGCGAGATCCACACTCAGGTAGGTAGTCTGTCAGAAGAATCACACAGTGTGACCGTTACCTGGAATGACCCCTGTTAATGACCTGCAGACCCACAGTTCAGTCCAGTCCTGTGAGACGGTGTCCTGCTGAGCAGAGAGGTCAGAGGAAGGATTCCCCTTCAGAACCTGTCCTGGATCTCACCACTGCAGCGCAGCATGCAGAGGGTTTCCTGTTTGATGAAGGGTTGCGGGAAAGAAAGGAGATGCAAGCTGAGAGAGAGAGAGAGAGAGAGAGAGAGAGAGAGAGAGAGAGAGGAAGGAGTGATGGAAGCATTACTGTTGTGCAGAGAGGAATAGAGGGAGGGAGTGTGAAAGAGAGGCAGGAACGAAAGCAGAGCAAGTTAGAGAGCAATGTCGAGAGAGAGAGAGTGAGAGAGAGAGAGAGAGAGAGAGAGAGAACAGAGGGAGAGAGAGAGAGAGAGAGAGAGAGAGACTGCATAATGACAGAAATAACTGCAGTCTCTCACCAGCGGCTCATTTCAGCTGAGGAGAATCCATCTGGATAGGGCTGTGTGTGTGTGTGTGTATGTGTGTGTGTGTGTGTGTATGTATGTGTGTGTGAGAGAGAGAGTGTGAGTGAGTATTTGAATGTGTGTGTGAGTGAGTGACTGTGTATGTGTGTGTATATATATATATATATATATTTGTATGCATGTGTGTGATTGTGTGTGTGTCTGTCTGTCTCTGTGTGTCTGTGACTGTGAGAGACTGTGTGTGAGTGTGTGTGTGTGTGTGTGTGAATGTGTGTTTGTGTATGTGAGTGAGTGAATGAATGAATGAGAAAGAGACTGTGTGTGTGTGTGTATGTGTGTGAGAGACTGAGTAAGTCAATGAAAGAGAGCGACTGTGTGTGTGTGTGTGTGTGTGTGTGCGTGTGTGTGTGTGTGTGTGTGTGTGTGTGTGTGTGTCTGTGTGTGTCTGTGAGAGTGTCACAGACAGACAGACACACACATACACAGTCAGTCACTCACTCTGTGTTTGTGTCTGTGACTGTGTGTGTGTGTTATTCTGTGTGTATGTGTGTGTGTGTGAGAGAGAGAGAGAGCGAGAGAGAACAAGAGCGAGCGCACCGACTCTGTGAGTGTATGTAAGAACACAGGCGTGTCTCCGGGCTGTTTTCGGGTCAGAATCAGTCCACAGCTGCAGGCGCTGAAGGGGTTAATGTTTACCCTCAGAGCTCAGGCTGAACTCAGTGTATGGCTCTGAGGGTTCTATGTTCTCTGTGCTCTTTAAATTATTCACACATTCCACAAAGTGGGAAACCTGATCTGGAGAAAAACGTTCCATGCTGTCATGTCTGGACGGGGGTCATGTGAGGTCAGGTGTGGCGCTGGGAAAGTAAACGAGGGGAATCTGATGCTGCTTTGGAGTGAAAACTCAAGACGCTACAGGAATCCTGATATATCAAAGTATCGTGATGTGTTTGGCAGTGCCGTATCGATTCTGAAACACGTGGTACTGATTACTCTTTAATAGTTGGGTGGTAGGTGTCGGACAGTGACAGAACAGAACAGCAGAGTGGTGAGGGTTGAGATTGGTGCAGGCTGCTGCACACACGCCTCTGCTTCATTCCACAATCCCGCACCACTTCGCAGGGCTCCTCATGCCCCTCCCCCTCCCCCAGGCCGTGCACCGTGTGGTGTGGCGCGTGATGATGTGGATCAGTGAGCGTGACGCTGCCCTTCAGCGAAAACACTGTTATTTTCATCTCGCCGAGTTTGTTCCAGAGCTGTTCTCTTCTACGTCCCCATCTGCTCTGCTGCCTGAACTGCTGGACCTGCAGACCTGCAGACCATCAGAGCTGCAGAACTGCAGACCATTAGAACTGCAGACCATTAGAACTGCAGACCATCAGAGCTGCAGAACTGCAGACCATCAGAGCTGCAGAACCGCAGAACTTCAAAGCTGCAGAATCGCAGACCATCAGAGCTGCAGAACCACAGACCTTCAGAGCTACAGAACCGCAGACCATCAGAGCTGCAGAACCGCAGACCTTCAGAGCTGCAGAACTGCAGACCATTAGAGCTGCAGACCATCAGAGCTGCACAAACTAAACAATCTTTGCAGTAAAATGAAGGAGCTGCAGTTCTTCACTGAGCACAAACCCTCTACTGTGCCAATCAGACAGGAGAAGTGTGAACTCACTGCACACTTTGTTGGAGAACAGCGCTACTACGGGCTTGGACTAACTGCACTCGGTAACTCTGTAAACAGCGTGTAGACAACACTCTCCAGAACTGCGTAACACTGCGTAACCATATTAGTGTAACATCCTGTCTCTCTATGGCAGACTGCAACACATTCTGCCTTCACGGTGAGGCTTCACTGCCCCAACTGCTGGTGTGATGATCTGGAGAGCATCACGTACGACGGTCAGTCGTACCCACTCACAGAGATATGTGCAGGACATACTGCAGACGTTTGTGTTGCCTCTCATGGCAGGACTTCCATCTGGCATTTTCAGCAGGATAAAGCTCCCACTCACAGCAAGGGTTTCCCAGGAATGTCTTGTCCAGACTGCAACACCAGTCGCCAGATTTATAACCAATCCAGCATTTATAGGAGTAGCTGGAGGTCAGCTTCAGCACCCTATGGGTGTGCAGGATCTACAGGCTCAGGTGCAACATCTAATGTTCTGCAGGATGCTGTACAGAACATGCACTTCCACGAACAACCGTATCTCATCTTGTATCCAGATTAGAGGCCCAACAGGGACCTAGAGCCTCCTTTCAGCACAGTTGTTCCCACTGAACAATGTTTGAATCAGATACTCAGATCTTCATTACATTCACACACAGGAACATTCATTCCAGCTCCCTCTCATCTCAAGCATGTATGATATCCATACAGTCCTTATTTGTAGCTGTGTTGTAATGACATGTAAATTCTAAGGCCTGTGGTCTTCTACCAACGCAGAAACAGAACCTTCTCAGAACTCGTGTTGTCTCCTTTTCTACGGCCAAATAAGATGAACACCTGACCTGTGAGAAGTGAGACTGGTCTACAGCAGACCAGTTAGTGACCATTAGGCAAGAGCACAACTTCCAACATCCAGTTAGGAAATAGCTCTCATGAAGCTCAATAGAAGCCTTTCCCACCTCCCATATCAGGCTGGATTTGTTCACGCTTGGCTGGACTTCACTGCTTCACTCCAAATTTCATCTGTTTCCATAGAAACTTTGTAATTACTGGGTCACTGGAACCGAATGAATGAAAAAGTAAACAGACAAGAAAATCAGATGAACCTGCCAAGTCAGTCCAGGCACTTCCTAAAGTTTCAGGGTTACTGGTGCTGGTTCTGACACAGCCGGCGACTCCGTGATGAAACTCTGATACTCATTTCTCTGATCACAATTCCCATAACTCTTCCTTTAAACTGCAAACGCTTTTGGACATTTCATCCATACGATTATCTGCTGTTTCATAACGTAAAGGAACTAGATCTGTGAACGCTGAACGTCTGCGGTTGACAGAGGGTGACGGGGACACAGCGTGAACTGCAGCGTTTATATACTTCGATGAGGCAGGTTTTAATGGAAGGAGAGGAATGAATCACTTTGGACAGAGAGCAACCAATGATGTTCAGGCCAATGAGGACGGAATATTACAATGTGTGCAGGTATCTTAGAAAACAGCGTCCTCACCCACCCATACACTCCATCTGGTTCCATACAGCACGCAACAGCCGCTGACCTTTTCACCCTCTCTTTACAGCGTAATCCCTGAGAATGAGAGGGGTGTAAAGGGAGGTGTTTGATAATGTGTGTTTTCACCACTCAGATCTGGTCAGACCATGAAAGGATGCTGGTGGAATATCTCCCTCCCTTCTCCCCATTCCTTAATGCAGTAGAGAAGCTTGGAGGTGGGAGATATATGACCAGCATCCACATACCCAGATGGCCCTCCTACAGATCCGTCTTTTCTACACTGGAAAACTGAGAATGACAGAAAGAACAGTCACAATGGACACGTGACAAAGCCGTTTGACCTTCTTGTTCATAAACAAGGTCTCAGGACCTTTCATTTTGAGCAAGTGGCACACTTTCACAGATTTTCTAACCTGAATTTACCTGCAGATACAACAGAAACACAGACTGTCACTGCAGGGACATTGTCCCTGTCCTCCATCACGGCTGGGTCAGAAATCTGGAGCTTGTATTTGCAGTTAACGCTGCGACAGCACCGCTCTCACTCTGAATATAGAACAGCTGAGAGAGCGCCTGCAAAAGAGACGCATATCGTCTGAGTATTGTGTCTCCTAGTGCAGCTCTAGGCCTGGTCTGCTCCGGCCCACCCTGGTGTCCTCCGAAAAAGCATTTCAGGAGGGCTACAATTTCTACTTCATTTCAACCCTGGTGCACAAATTAGTGACAGAATCCAGAAGCACGGAGATGAACATTGAACAGAGAATATTCCACCTGTGGAATTAGATCACGTTACACTGGGGCCACTTTTCCTGCTCTGTGAACAAAGCCTTTGTAGTCGTCGTCCTCCTTCTCCTAAAGATGGAAGTTACAAACTTCTTCAGTGAGTGGTCTGCTATTGCTACCACATTAGCACTCTTCAGATGTGAAACTTCTGAACCACAGTGGAGCTCCACCACTGATTTCCGGCCCTGCTCGCAGCCACACACATTTTGGGAGGCGACAAAAAACGCACAACCAGAGGTGTGTTCTGATCATCTCAGTAGTTCCCTGTGAAGTGGACTATGCAGGACGTGTGTCCATTTGAACTGAGCTCCTGAAGCACATGGAGTGGAAATGTCCAGTTGGAAGGGAACCAGTTCATCACTGTCATCATCAGTCATCTAAACACAACATGAACCTGTTGTCCCTCCATAAATCCAGACAATCCCATATTACATACAGAATGTGGTCCACGGCTGCAGTTCCGTTAGAAGCAGAAGAAGACTGTGGTGAATGTCATGCGCGGTCATTTATGGGAGGATGCCGCAGGAATTCCAAATTAAACAATTTGACCTCCTGGAGCAGGAAAAGCACTAACCTGTACAGGAAAGGGGCCCTCCAGGACCCACTGATTGACCAGAACAGTGTGAAACATGTTCATTAGTCTAACCATTGTCTCACTTTCAGTCTTAAGTGAGTGTAAGTGTGCCACTCGAGTGAGCCGTCGGAGACTGTCACACTTCAGGGTCCCTGCTGGGACACTATTCCAGTGGCCTGAATGAAGATATCCCCAAAATTCCCTCCGTTAATGAGGCTCTGAGGCAGAGCGGGGCGAGTCACGTGGTTCTCCTAAGAACAAGCTCGCACCGCAAATTAGTTCTGTAGAGTGTGATTGTTAGAAGAATCTCCAGAGACACTCTTAATTTAAACAGGAACATTGTCAGGAATGCAGATGGTTAAGGGACGACACACTCAATATGAACGAGCAAGACTCTTCAGGGTGATCAGGTTGCGTATCAGCTGTGTGTGTGTGTGTGTGTGTGTGTGTGTGGTGTGTGTGTGGTGTGTGTGGAGGTCCATGTTTATGTTACATTGTATTCTTTGGCCCAGTTAGTTCTGGGTTCACTCTGCAGTTTAGCAGCACTAAAGAACTTTACCATGTCCTCATCACCTACGGGGGCGGAGTCTCCCTGTACTTGACAATGATTGGTTTGTAGAAGGGTGTGTCAGCATTTTATTAGTGTGCAACCTTCCTTTCCAGGTGTTGTGCCACATTCTGCCTTCCTGGCAGAATCCGATTCCCTTCAGGTGGACACGTGTCACACAGCAGAGTGCGCATGGCTGCTCACCCTCAGATTCCTTCAGTGTGTTTATAAATAAGGGCTAATCTACAGTTAGAGTAGACGCAGCATGTTCTGTTCCACCTGTAGTTTTCACACTGTTCATCCGGACTGAGACCAAACTCTGGTCCATTGGTCCAGGCTGTGGTCTGCGGCACATTTCACACCTTTTGGTTCAGACCAAACTCGAAGGTCCAGAAGTCCGGACCAAACAATGCAGACAGAAACGCAGACTCAGGTAATGAGTTTGTAATCTGGGTTTGTTGGACCAAGTGGAAATGGCTCGATGCTGGGCTTTTGGTCCACATCTGAGTGATTACTCCAAAAGTGAAAACGAACC
Source organism: Acestrorhynchus altus (assembly GCA_034509495.1). Lineage (NCBI taxonomy): Eukaryota > Metazoa > Chordata > Actinopteri > Characiformes > Acestrorhynchidae > Acestrorhynchus > Acestrorhynchus altus. The sequence goes on along the minus strand of CM067506.1, from coordinate 39,061,073 downwards.
AGAGTCCAGTTTAACTGGATTACAGAGCGCCTGTGTGAAAATGACCAAAATAAAATATCCTCATTTTTATATTTTGGACTTTAATCCAGGTGTGTTCACACTGCTTCTGCCTGGTCACAGTCAGGGTGAGTCCAGAGTCCACCTGGAATCAATGGTCACAAGACAGGAATATCTGTGTATATATATATATATATATATTATGTACACACACACACACACACACACTAGGGTGGTGTAGTTTCAGTCCCACTCCAGCCGGCACACACAGCCATTAAACATACAGGAGGAACATTTACAATGTGAAGACAGAGGTACCCCAGGGTGCTCAGGGCACTGCAGTGGCCATCCCTCACCGTCGCTCTGACTGAGAGACGATAAATACCTGTAACCTGAACGTGCAGCTGGAAAGTAAATGACACAAACACACAAACACGAAGTGTGGAAATAGCTGCGGGTGTTTCTGGAGCAGGCGAGTCTCTCTGCACACACTCGTGTCCACACAGATTAACAAACAGATTTCACCATCTCTCCCCTCGCCGAGCGAACTGTTTATCAGCCTTGATCTTTTATACGTACTGAATCTCTAATCTGCCCGCAGCAGCGAGTGCCTTCTTCAGTCCAAACAGCTTTAAATATTTAACAGAGAGCAGAGAGACTCCTGTGAGGTTAAATCGTCCCACCTGAGGCAGCGAACCACAAAGACCTGCTCCTGGTCTCCACTGAGAATCCCTCACCTTTCAGCTCTCGCCGTCGTCTCCCAGGAAAGCTGCGTTTGCAGAAATGCCACGGCGGCTGAAGGATCTAAAAGGGTTATATTGGTTCTTACCTTCACTGGGATAAATGAGGCCCCTGAGGTCTCCCTGAGGTGGAGTCATTTAATGAATCTTTGCTGTAGACTTTTTGGTGCCCATGTAAAGGTCTTGTAACATCTGCCGAAAGTCAAATACTAAAACAGGCAGATGTGCAGTGTTTACCGCTGCGTACACCGCTGAGCACTGTGGAGATGTTCGAAATGTTCCCACCTGTCAAAACTGACTGAATTTGATGACTGTGAGTTCTGTGAATTTGTGGATTAAAGCGTGGGTTGTGGATTCTTCTCTCGGAGCAGATGAACAGGTGGTGTGAATGATGATGGAGTTTCTGTTCAGTCAGTCAGCGGAGAACTCAGAGAGCTCAGTCAGAACTTGGTGAAGGAAAGGTCTTCAGATCTTGAGCTGCTGCTGTTCCTCTGATCAGCAGAAGAACTCGAGGTAGAAGAAGATCTAAAGGTGAAAGTTTGTATCTCTTACTGCAGGTTAATGTTATAAACCCTGTAAGTGCAGGACAACCTGTCAGAACACTGTGAGCCAAAGCAAGTATAAGGTATAACCTGAATAAGTCAATAAACAATAACACCGTGCAGAACAGTGCACACTGCCGTCATCTCAACAACTACTCTGTGTGTGGAGACTCCACAGTCAGGACCCACTGTGTGGGTGCAAGGTCACCTTTGATCTTCATTACAGACACTTTAACAGACCAATGTTCCATTAATGAGGTTCTGCAACCAGTGGTTCTACCTTTTCTGAACACACACTCCGGTGCTCTATTCCAACAGGACGACGCTCGTCCACACACTGCTGCCGTCTCAAGATCTCGTCTTGGAGACACAGATACTACGCCGTGGTCGGTCTCATCTCCAGACCTGTCCCTGATTGAAAATGTGTGGATGCTATTGGACGCTCTATCAACACTCCACCCCTACCACACCATCTGCAGAACTGAGTGAGAACATTCAAGCTGCATGGGATGGATCATCACATGTTTATAATAATACTTGATGGAGGTTAAAAAAACCTGAATGTCTTTTATTATTCGTCTTATTTATGTATACATGTATATACCTTCTCAGGACTTTTATTCTGAAATTTGAACACTGTGTGAGCAAAGAAAGAGCACAATCAGCCCCTCCATAATTTTCCTCTATAACCCAATATATGGGTCAATTGTTTCATTGTTTATTCACCATGAAATCAATGTCACGTTCCTGCAACAATCAACAATCATTGTGTTATTTTGAAGATTGACTCAACACTGATATCATAACATTGTTTCAATGTTCTTTCATCCTTAGTTCAACAACATTTCTGATTTATAGCTCACCTTTTTTAAATGCAACATCAATTTTAAGAGGTTTGTTAAACGTTTCACAACCGTGTAACATTAAACATGGTTTCTACCTTTAAAACATCACAGAAACAGTGGACAGTCACCAAGTTACTACGCTAAACACACTGGGTGAAGTACTATCCGACGTTCCCCAGAGTATATCCCACAGGAACACTGGACCGACAATATATTAATGAATTTACAGAGCTGCCTTAGTGAAGCCACGACTGAAACAGCAACCAATACAATAATCAAAGCCTACTTTGTACTGTGTAAACGTCCTAATCCAGTATGTATTTAACAAAACCAGTAACAGGCAGGTGTGTGTATGCGTCCGGACCCTAGTCAGCACACTATGTACTGAACAGGCGCAGGTGCTCCACGGTGTGTGGTTGACCTTGATAATGGTGTTCCTGATGGTGTTTGGTGAAGTGTGAGATGGAGTGAACTGCTCTGAGGGCTTATTATTAAAGTTTAAAGAAGGTGGAGGAAGCAGTTGGAGGTGGTGGTCTGATCTCTGCAGGAGATACTAAAAAACAGAGGCTGGAACTCCTCCAAGAACCCTCCACAACCTGACTGCAGAGTGAGAGAGAGAGAGCTCGTTTATAGAGCAAGGCTTCCAGTTTTGCCTGTTCCCTTCTCCTATTAAACAATCATCTTCAGGATGCTGGGAATTCCTCTGCATTTCTTGTAGGTCTTGTGGTGAAAGGAGTGAGAGGAACTGAAGTGGCTGATGTTTGGATGGGCTGATGCTGAGGACCTGAGAGTAGACCTGCTCATTAACAGCAGGAGAACAGAATAAAAATTAAACCTAAACTGCGCTTCACAACCCCTCTGCACCTCAAAGACCCTAAACTAAGTACCCTAAACCATCCACTCCGTACCTCTAAGACCCTAAACTATGCTTCCCTTCCCCTCTGTACCTCTAAGACCCTAAACTATGCTTCCCTTCCCCTCTGTACCTCAAAGACCCTAAACAACACTTCCCTTCCCCTCTGTACCTCAAAGACCCTAAACTACACTTCACATCCCATCTGTACCTCAAAGACCCTAAACTATGCTTCACATCCCCTCTGTACCTCAAAGACCCTAAGCTATACTTCCCTTCTCATCTGTACCTCAAAGACCCTAAACTACACTTCCCTTCCCCTCTGTACCTCTAAGACCCTAAACTACACTTCCCTTCCCCTCTGTTCCTCAAAGACCCTAAACTACACTTCACATCCCCTCTGTACCTCAAAGACCCTAAACTACACTTCCCTTCCCCTCTGTACCTCAAAGACCCTAAACTACGCTTCCCTTTCCCTCTGTACCTCTAAGACCCTAAACTACACTTCCCTTCCCCTCTGTACCCCAAAGACCCTAAACTACACTTCACATCCCCTCTGTACCTCAAAGACCCTAAACTACACCTCACATCCCCTCTGTACCCCAAAGACCCTAAACTACACTTCCCTTCCCCTTTGTTCCTCTAAGACCCTAAACTATGCTTCCCTTACCCTCTGTACCTCTAAGACCCTAAACTACACTTGCCTTCCCCTCTGTTCCTCTAAGACCCTAAACTAAAACACCCCTCTGTACCTCTAAGACCTAAAGTTACGCTTGCCTTCCCCTCTGTTCCTCTAAGACCCTAAACTACGCTTCCCTTCCCCTCTGTACCTCAAAGACCCTCTGTTCCTCTAAGACCCTAAACTACGCTTCCCTTCCCCTCTGTACCTCAAAGACCCTAAACTACGCTTCCCTTTCCCTCTGTACCTCTAAGACCCTAAACTACACTTCCCTTCCCTGTACCTCAAGACCCTAAACTACACTTCCCTTCCCCTCTGTACCTCTAAGACCCTAAACTACACTTCCCTTCCCCTCTGTACCTCAAAGACCCTAAACTACACTTCACATCCCCTCTGTGCCTCAAAGACCCTAAACTACACCTCACATCCCCTCTGTACCCCAAAGACCCTAAACTACACTTCCCTTCCCCTTTGTTCCTCTAAGACCCTAAACTACGCTTCACATCCCCTCTGTACCTCAAAGACCCTAAACTACGCTTCCCTTTCCCTCTGGCCTCAAGACCTAAACTACGCGCTTCCTTAACCTCTGTGTACCTCAAAGCCCTAAACTACGCTTCCATCCCCTCTGTACCTCACAAGACCTAAACTACGGCTTCCTTTCCCTCTGGCCTCAAGACCTAAGCTTCGCTTCCTTCCCCTCTGTACCTCAAAGACCCTAAACTACACTTCCCTTCCCCTCTGTACCTCAAAGACCCTAAACTACACTTCCCTTCCCTCTGTACCTCAAAGACCTAAACTATACTTCACATCCCCTCTGTACCTCAAAGACCCTACTTCTGCTTCCCTTACCCTCTGCCTCAAAGACCCTAAGTATGCTTCCTGTCCCCTCTGTACCTCAAGACCTAAACTACACTTCCCTTTCCTCTTTACCTCAAAGACCTAAACTACACTTCCCTTCCCCTCTGTTCCTCAAAGACCCTAAACTACACTTCCCTTTCCCTCTTTACCTCAAAGACCCTAAACTACGCTTCCCTTCCCCTCTGTACCTCAAAGACCCTAAACTACACTTCCCCTTACCCTCTGTACCTCAAAGACCTAAACTACACTTCCCTTTCCTCTGCACCTCAAGACCTAAACTACGGCTTCCCTTCCCCTCTGTACCTCAAGACCTAAACTATACTTCACATCCCCTCTGCCTCAAAGACCTAAACTACACTTCCTTCCCTCTGTACCTCAAAGACCAAACCTAAACTACATCCCCTCCATGCCTCAAGACCTAAACTACGCTTCCCTTTCCTCTGTACCTCAAAGACCCTAAACTACACTTCCCTTTCCCTCTGTTCCTCAAAGACCCTAAACTACACTTCCCTTTCCCTCTGTACCTCAAAGACCCTAAACTACGCTTCCCTTCCCCTCTGTACCTCAAAGACCTAAACTAAACCCCACATCCCTCTGTTCCTCAAAGACCATAAACTACACCCCCTTTCCCTCTGTCTCTCAAAGACCCTAAACTACGCTGTCCCTCTTAAGACCCTAAATGAATTATAAAAATAATTATAGCTTACAGACATTATCGAAACCTGACAGCAGTGGTGATTATGGTTAATTTATGAATATTTTTCGAAAGAAGGAAGAAGCAGGTGCTATTTTATTTTATTGGACTTCTGAATGTATTTATACAGTCATGTGAAAAATTTAGGACATCTCTTGAACATATTTGTCTTTTTAAACATATTTAAACAGGTGGACATTTAATCTTCAGTTTTCCTGCAGAGCTGCAACAAGCAGGAGCAGCTCAGGTGAGTCCAGGGCCTTTGAAATCCTGTACCAGATTTTTAATTGACCTGAAAACCCATCTCTACGTTTTTCTTTTGCGTTACTGAACAGGTGCTGAGTCAGTACTGACTCTGTACTGACTCTATACTGATTCTGTATTGACTCTGTACTGACTCTATACTGATCTGATGACTCTGTACTGACTCTATACTGATTCTGTATTGACTCTATACTGACTCTATACTATGTACTGACTCTGTACTGACTCTATACTGATTCTGTATTGACTCTGTACTGACTCTATACTGATTCTGTATTGACTCTGTACTGACTCTATACTGATTCTGTATTGACTCTGTACTGACTCTATACTGATTCTGAACTGACTCTGTTCTGACTCTGTACTGATTCTGTAGTGACTCTGTACTGACTCTGTACTGATTCTGTAGTGACTCTGTACTGACTCTATACTGATTCTGTATTGACTCTGTACTGACTCTGTACTGATTCTGTATTGACTCTGTACTGACTCTATACTGATTCTGTACTGACTCTGTACTAACTCTATACTGATTATGTACTGACTCTGTACTGACTCTATACTGATTATGTGCAAGCTCTGTACTGACTCTATACTGATTCTGTATTGACTCGGTGTTGACTCTGTACTGACTCTGTATTGACTCTGTACTGACTCTGTACTGATTCTGTATTGACTCCTGTTCTGACTCTGAACTGACTCTGTAGTGACTCTGTTCTGACTCTGAACTGACTCTGTAGTGACTCTAAACTGACTCTGTACTGATTCGGTACTGACTCTGCTTCTGACTCTGTACTGGTAAAGCTGACTCTGTACTGGTAAAGCTGACTCTGTACTGACTGTACTGACTCTGTGTACTGATTGATTGCTGACTCTGTACTGACTCTGTACTGGTCTCCTTATTGTCTGTACTGACTCTATACTGATTCTGTATTGACTCTATGCACTGATTCTGTATTGTCTGTACTGACTGTACTAACTCTATACTGATTATGTACGGCTCTGTACCCGACTCTATACTGATTCTGTACTGACTCTGTACTAACTCTATGCTGATTATGTACTGATGTACTGACTCTATACTGATTATGTACTGACTCTGTACTGACTCTATACTGATTCGGTACTGACTCTGTACTGACTCTGTACTGATTCGGTACTGACTCTGTACTGACTGTACTGATTCGGTACTGACTCTGTACTGATTCGGTACTGACTCTGTACTGACTCTGTACTGATTCTGTATTGACTCTGTACTGACTCTGTATTGACTCACTGATTCTGTATTGACTCGGTGATTCTGTATTGACTCGGTGACTCTGTACTGATTCTGTGTACTGACTCTGTACTGACTCCTGTACTAATTCTACTATTGACTCTGTACTGACTCTATACTGATTCTGTATTGACTCTATACTGATTCTGTATTGACTCTGTTCTGACTCTATACTGATTCTGTACTGACTCTGTACTGACTCCTGCTTCAGTTCTTATATTGACCTGTACTGACTCTATACTGATTCTCTACTGACTCTGTACTGATTTAGGTGCGACTCTGTACACTGACTCTGTACTGATTCGGTACTGACTCTGTACTGATTCGGTACTGACTCTGTACTGATTCTGTACTGACTCTGTACTGATTCGGTACTGACTCTGTCCTGACTCTGTACTGATTACGGTACTGACTCTGTACTGACTCTGTACTGATTCTGTGTAGCTCTGCTGACTCTACTGCTGATTCTGTATTGACTCTGCTACTGATTCTGTACTGACTCTGTACTGACTCTATACTGATTCGGTACTGACTCTGTACTGACACTGTACTGACTCTGTACTGATTCTATACTGATTCTGTATTGAGTCAGTTCTGACTTTGTATTCTGTACTGACTCTGTACTGAATACGTGATGTTACTGTATTACTGAAATATTAATGAACTACAGGAAGTGAATATGTAAAGTTTAAAGGGTTAAAATGCAGATGTGTAATATACTGCTGTTCCACATGGGACTGGAACTTGAACTGCAACTGGGACTGGAACTTAGAGAGTACACCTGGGACTGGGATGAAGATGGTGCGTTCACTCTGCGGCAGCAGAGCGGAGGCTCTTTACCCGATGCTGTTCACTCCCTCCATTTCTCGCTTGATATTAAGGTTCTTTAGTGCCTTTTTTCCGACATGGACGGCTATTTTTTTACCCAACGTACAAGCGATTCTCAGGTGGAGTGGCAGCTGTAAGAACACAATAACAGAACTGGTTACACTGGGATGAATGTGACTGTTTTCTATGTTTGATTGGTTTTGTTCTAATGTTTCAGTGGTTTAATACTGTTCCAGGTTCAGTGATCTGTATTATAGTGCTGTTCACTGTAACACGGTTCCTTAATGGTTTTGTGTGGTCAGCTCTTGTAGTGGACCTGTTTGACCTGTGTGTGACATGACATATGTCAGGAGCGAGCAGACAGAAGAAGGACGAGGGTACGGAGGCAAATGCAGGGGAAGATGATTTAATATAAATAAAGAAAAACAAAGCACTTACTTACAAAGTACAAACAAAACAAAAGGGAACTATACGAACAAACAGGGAACAAAACATACCAGCAACTAGCAAACTGACGGAAACAAAAGGACTGACAAAGACAGACTGAGACAAAGGGTCTTAAATACAAAACACTGGACACGATTACAAAGGGGCAGGGCTACAATGAGACACAGGTGGGAATGGGCGGAGCAAGGGAGGAGACAGAACCAAACACAACACAATCCTTAGCACATGGGGAAACTGACAGGGAAACCCAGGTGACAAGAGACAGACATGACAGCATACACAGGCGTCCAGCACTGGAACCAGTACAGACCAAGCCAGACAGATTTACTCAGCTAGAACATTACAGCGACGAGACAAGTTGACTTCATATCGAAGGACTTTGGCCTGAATCAGTGAACTTCAGTTCCAGATTGTTTTTTTCCACCACAAATGCCGCTGCTTATGACAGCGTTCTCATCACTGATTGGTCAGACCTGTGTAGGGTGGGGTGAGAAAGTAGCTACAGGTAGAAGGTGGTGGTTCTGGTCCAGTGCAGATTAGTGTGCAGTTTAACTGAAGCACCAGCAGAGATGGTGTTTGGTCATAGCTGACCAGTACACCAGTTTAACCTACACCAGCAGAACCGCTCACCACAAACCAACCGATCCAGGTTCGTTTGGGTCTGGACTGAGACCACCTGCTCTAACGGGTGTCAATGTAAAGCCCGACTGAGACTGAACATCTCTTTCAGTTTATGATTTGTCTGGTAAAATGATTTCCCCCAGTTTTGTTTCTCTGTACTGTACGGTGTCTGTGTACAATCAACCTTTTAATTAAAACATTGTAGTTTTTTCAGGATTTGCTCAACATGTTGGTGTTTTACAACATCAGAAAGGTTCTGAGCACAAGCACATACAGAACATCTGGATAGTGTTCTCAGAGCTTCTCTTCCTGCACTTTCTGTTATGTTACAGCTTTATTCCAAAATGGACTGAATTTCCCTCCAAGTTCTGCACACAAAACCCGACGATGACAAAGCGAGAAAAGTCTCTTTGGAATCTTTGAGAACGTATTAAGAATAAAACACAGAAATAGAACATACGTTTACCTTTACCACCACACTCAGAATGGAGCTCAGGTGCATCTTGTTTCCACTGATCATCCTTCAGATGTTTCTACAGCTTAATGAACTGAATCCATTTTGGAAAAAGGCTGTGATAAGAAAGTGAAGCTCTATGAATAGTTTCCAGATGCACTGCATCTACACTCATCACCAAATAGCTGCACCCAGAAGGACGTGTGGGACTGCAGTTCTGTAGTGAAGGAAGATGAGGTGATCAGGATCAATAACTGATGATAAATGTATCTGATCAGTATTTATTGATCCACACATACAGAAGTGGTGTCTCTCAGGGCAGTAAATCGGGTTAACGCCCAACACACCAGGCGTCTGCATGGGAGAGGTGTAGAGGTTCCTAATGGTGTCCTGTGATGATCCATCCCATGCAGCTTGAATGTTCTCACTCAGTTCTGCAGATGGTGTGGTAGGGGTGGAGTGTTGATAGAGCGTCCAATAGCGTCCACACATTTTCAATCAGGGACAGGTCTGGAGATGAGACCCGACCACGGCGTAGTATCTGTGTCTTCAAGACGAGATCTTGAGACGGCAGCAGTTTGTGGACGAGCGTCGTCCTGTTGGAATTGAGCACCGGAGTGTGTGTTCAGGAAAGGTAGAACCACTGGTTGCAGAACCTCATTAACATAATGTTGGTCTGTTAAAGTGACTGTAATGAAGATCAAAGGTGATCTGGCTTCTTACACCAGACCTTCTGGATGCATGACAACAAACCTTTGATCTTGGTGCTGACCACGGTGTCTCCACAAATGGATTGATTGATCATGTAAAAGACAAAAGTGGGACTCGTCACTGTCGATGACCTGCTGCCGTTCTGAGTGACTCACTTGTACATTTGCAGTCAGTTGATTGATTTTGGGTGCAGCTGTTTTGATGATGAGTGTAATGGTCTCAAACTGAATGGGCAGAGTACCAGGACCACTGGCTATTTCAGGTCCAGCTAGTCCAAATCTACCCCATTAATGTCCTCTGACTGTCTGGGCGGCTCTGCTGCAGCTGACATTCAGAGAACGGATTTGGACTCGGTGGACCTGAAACACCCACCTCTGTTTGGTACTGACCCCTGAGGAACTCATACACAGTGACCGGTTCTCACAGGAGGATGGATAACATTCAGCTTCCTTTACGTACCACGTTGCAGGCTTTGGCGGCCACCTTCACTCCCACTTTAAAAAGTCCAGCTGCCTGCAAAGAAATGAAACTCAGATTCATGGCTGATTTAATGAACCGCAGCACCACATCTATCAATCCATCCTTAAACACTGCACCTTCAGGACTCACAGACCAGCACCGCACCTGTCATAACCCGACACTGAGAGTGAGGCTCTGGACAGGACAGGCTGAGACACTGTGAATCTCTGTGGAAGATCAAAGGTGAGGTCTGTGGGAATCAGGCCTGAAGGTCTCATAGCTGTAAACTCACCTTTTTATGTGATCGTGGAGCATTTTCTCCATCAGCAGTCAGCACACAGAGACACACGAGGAGAAACACTGTCCCCAGCTGGAACTTCAGCGTCACCGTCGGCATTGTGCTGTAGCTCCCAAACGTCATCTGAGGAAAAGAAGGAGAGTGGAGCTTCAAACTGAAGTCTTCAGAGCTGGTAATTAGAATGAATGTCTTCCATCTGTCCAACAGGAATTGTCCCGACTTATCCCACACAAATATCAGAGACCTACTGATAAAAGGAAGGGAACTCAGTCTCAGTCAGGATCAGTGTTTGTTCTCCTCTGGCACCCTGCACACCTGTCCATTTCCATGCTGCGGTGAGGACATATATCTGGAGTAGAGATAAACTTGTTCAAACAGAAGAAACATTCTTTTGAAGTTTCATATGTAAATTAGATCACATGATAATGAAGAGCACACAACTAGGAGCCCATTTCTGTAAAAGTGTGGAAATGGGTTTCCTTTCAGATGCTCCAGGTCAGGACGTCACTCCGGGGTGGACATTTAGACAAATGGCAAGAAAGCCTTTCTTCTGTTTCTGCTTTGAGGAAAACAAAATATTATAGAAACGAAACGCACGGCCTAGAGTGAGTTTGATGTTCTCCTGGATTAAACAAAATAAAGAAAATGGAGGACTGTGTAAAAGACAGGAACCCAAATAGACCTCAGTTGAAAATGCTGCAGCCAGAGTCCGACTAAACCAGAACATCTGAGACATTAATGTCCAAAAGCTGCTGAACAGGTGAGTTTCAGTGGAGACCTGAAGACTGAGACAGTGTCTGAGACCTGAACATTATCTGGAAGGTGATTCCAGAGCTGGGGGTCTTTGTGTGAAGAGACTCGTCCCCCTGTTGAGGTCTTCTGAATTCTGGAACCAGTAGGAAGCAGCTCCCTGTGATCTGAGTGATGGTGATGCTCATAAAGGTGGAGTAGATCCTGTAAGTATTCAGGAGCGACTCTGTGTCTTTATATGTAAATAAAAGAATTTTATAATCAATACAGAATCTGACCGTCAGCCAGTCCAGCTGATAGTAATGGACTGATGTGGTCAGATGTTCTGGTTTTAGTTACAGGTTGCAGATGGGGGCCATGGACACTGGGATTGATGGTAAACTGGGTTGTTGGTGGTGCCGTCTGACTCCTTCTCGTGATCACTCTGGTTTGTGATGATGGAGATGGTTGGATGCTGATGTTTCAGGATGTTCCATGTTTATGTTCTTCTGGTTCTCTCTGAGTTCAGCTGTTCTAGTCAGATCTGACGGAGTCTCTCACTGCACTCTGCTAATGTTTACGTTCTCTGTTCTCTTTAAATCTAAACACCAAACTCATCACATCTCTGTACGATATGACCACCAGTGAACTAACATCACACCAGTACAGCAGAGTATTAGAACAGACATATGGGCGTCCAGTGTCCCCTTGTTACGTCCCAACAGTGTGGCTCTTGGTCTAAGAGATTTGCAGTGACAATGTGTGTGTTTGTGTGTGTGTGTGTTTGTGTGTGTGTGTGTGTGTGTATATTATAGATACTGTATTACAATATACTACATATACAGTCACTGATAGAAGTCTTGTCTCATAAGGACATAGTAACTTAAAATGGTTTACAACTTTATTTGTAATCAGTCAATTATTATAATAAGCAGGACACTTTAATGTCCAGGGCTTTCACATTAATAACTGAGTGCAAAATTAAATTGTCAAAAAGTGTCCTGATGTCCAGGACTTGGTAAAGCCCATAACATCTGTGTTTGCAAGGACAAAAGTCTTGCCTTGTCTTTAAATGATTCAACCAATCACAGAATAGAGCTTCACCAATCAACACATTCACAGTCCTGTATAAAAAGATCTGCAGGACACCAGACTGACCCCTGACAACCTGACCAAGATTCAACCTCAAACCAGAGAGCTGATCATCAAGACCAAGTCTGCTGCTGAGGTGGCAGAGATCTTTAATGTGTCCGAACGTCAAGTGGAGAGGATCAGAAAAGATTTAAGAGACTGGAGACGTCCACGAGGAGCCCTGCTCAGGCAGACGCCAACTGCAGCCGAGCTACATAAGAACTGCTCACCAGAAAACGCTGTATCTACAAGAACTGTTTATGGAATTCTTTCACGCAGTGGTTCTCCACGGACGAACTGGTGCTCAGGAACCAGCATTAAACAGAAAACCACAGAACAATCCGGCTGCATTTGCTGAGGCTTAGAGAAAGGATGGACAGTGGAAAAGTGGCAGGATCTGCACCATCAATAGCCTGAAGTATCAAGACATTCCTGCTGCCCATTACATTCCAAACCACGAGAGAGGGCAAGTTCTGCAGCAGGATGGTGCTCCTTCTCATACTGCAGCCTCCACATCCAAGTTCCTGAAAGAAAAGAAGACCAAAGTGCTCCAGGATTGGCCAGCCCAGTCACCAGACATGAACTTCATTGAGCTTGTCTGGGGGAGGATGAAGGAGGAGGCTTGGAAGATGAAACCATAAAGTCTTGATGAAGTGTCCTGCAGGACTGCGTTCTTTGCCATTCCAGACGACTTCATCAAGAAGCTGAGAGTCATTGCCAGGACGTATGGATTCAGTCCAGCAAGCTCATGGACGTCATACACGATACTGATGACTTTTCCAAACACCGTGACTATGTTTTAGTGTTTTGTACCACGTTTGTGTTTTCAAAATAACGTTTAATTTCAACACGATTTCTGTAAACAAGACGTGTGTCTGAGCAAACCTGAGCTTTTCTGCTGAAACGAGACGATAAAACTCAGTGACTGAAACTTTCTTTTGGTAAAATAATCAAAATCCAGAGACTCTGCCTTTCATATCAGTCATTTCTGATCTCAACTGATCAAATACACCTCAAGTTATGATTTGTTGTTCCTAAAATTTGGAGAAGCGTCAAGACTTTTGTCAGCGACTGTTTATTTAAACCGTCAAACCACACACACCAGACAAACCAGCAGTGTGTAAAGAAAACAAATCCCCAAAACAAGACAAGACTACGAGAAAACCAAGGATGAGGCCAGAATCACTGATTACACTAAAGCGATCAACACAAAGCAGAACCAGAACCAGAACCAGAACAACAAGCCAAACACAGTTCCCGAACACGGCTCTCTCCACCCAGTACAGAACTCCGGAGTGGCTTATGAAGCTTAGGTCCGTCCTCCTCAGGGTCAGCTGTGACAAGACTTGATAGGCTGAGGTGTGGGAAGGACAACAGGGTTAATCAGGATTGGCAGATTACTGCACCTGTAAGGAGAGAAAGGGAGAGCAACAACAACAACAACAACAACAACAACAACAACAACAACAACAACAAAACAGGGAGAAGAACAAAATAAAACAGGAAACATGTTCAGACGTAGCAGCCCTAAATAACCGTTTATTAAAGTAGTTTGATCGGAGGAGGAGGAGGGTCCCCCTTGTGAACCTGGTTCCTCCCTGGTTCCTCCTGCAGTTCTGAGGGAGTTTTCCTGCACTGTGCCACGCTGTCTTGCTCACCAGGGGGTCTGTTTCCATTCCTTATCCTTTTGTTTATTGTTTGATTTCTGTGAAGAGCACAGAAAAAATACATCATTTAGATTTGATCAGACTTCTGAGCTGATGTGTTCTTTAGAATAGAATAGAATAGAACTGTATTGATCTCAGGGTTCCTTCAGGGAAATTAGGGAGAGAAGAAGTTAAAAAGAGCTAAAACTACAGAGCTACTGGAAGGCAGCCGTCTTACACGGCGCCAGTGTATGTTCTCTATGCTGCTGTATGTGTCTAGGACTGGACATGTCAGCAGGGTCTCCTGATCTGGAGCGTTGGACTCACACCAGGTCATGTGTTAGTTTCTGTAATGTTCAGCGCTCTCTAGTGGTCTGCAGGCCCATCTTCAGAGGGATGGTTAAGGCCATAGTCTTTGTACAGCAGCAAGGGTGTCACTTACCACCTCACCCTCACACACACACACACACACACACACACACACACACACACACACACACACACACACACACACACACACACACACACACTCAGCTGGGTGAAGGTCTGCTTCTTTCACTGGAACTCTTTGTTGTGTTGAGGATCACTGTTGCATGAAGATGTTCCTCCTTAATCTGTGAATTAGGAGACAGTAAATGTCTGAATTCATTCATCATCATCATCATCATCATCATCATCATCATTGATATTATAACAGATTAATGAGTTTCTTCAGGATTTCGTTTCTTTGTCAGTGACAGTAATTACACTTTAAGTTCAATTAATTTGAAAATAAAGTCAAATAATAATTCATGTTTGTTAAATGTGTACATTGTTGATTTGAAGGTTCTGTGAGTATCTCCAGGGTGGAACCAATGTTAATCTGTTGTTCTGGTTGGAGGGCAGCGTGTTTACCTCTCCGTGTGTTAGAAGGATGGGTGGTCTTACTAAGTTAAAAGCGTCCAGTGAGGAAAATCTGTCTATGTTTTATGGAATGATGTTTATTTGGTTGTTAAATCCAAAGATTTGTGAAATTCTACCATTTGCTCTGTGAGAATGTGTTGTGTAGAGTATTTGTGTTTTATCACGGTTCTCCAGTAATTGGTGACATCGTTCCAAAAAAATCCAGAAGGCCTTGTGTCCGTTTCAACTTGCAGGGAGTTACACTTTGAATGTACTTTTCTGTGAATTTTAATCGTAATTCTTCTGATGTTTCTGTGACAATGAAGAGCAACCCACCTGTCCATTTCCATGCTCATAATTTGAGGACATATATCTGGAGTAAGGAATAAACTTGTTCAAACAGAAGAAACATTCTTTTGAAATTTCATATGTAGTCAGAATCACATGATAATGAAGAGCACACACTCACACATGGAAGGGAAAGGTCAGTTGGCCCAAACTAGTAAAAGTCTGGACATGGGTTTCCTTTCAGATGCTCCAGGTCAGGACGTCACTCCGGGGTGGACATTTAGACAAATCTTCTGTTTCTGCTTTTGAGAAAACAAAATATTATAGAAAGGAAACACGGTGAGTTTGATGTTCTCCTGGATTAAGCAAATAAAGAAAATGGAGGACTGTGTAAAGACATCAGACCACTGGATGTTGAGTAACTTCCTCCTAAATAATAACACAACGGAGCTCCTAATGATCAGACTTAACGTTAATCTGTCTGATTTCTCAGTCGTATCTGATTCAGAGTCATAATGGATTCAGACTGAACGTTTGAACAACACTTCGGTAACATTACTAGGACAGCTTTTCTTCATCTTCATAATGTCCTGATCCTTCACGATGCTGTAAAACTGCTGCTTTTATTACCTCAACGTTAGATTACTGTAATGAACTGCTGTCAGGTTCTTCAGGCAGGAACCCAAATAGACCTCAGTTGAAAATGCTGCAGCCAGAGTCCGACTAAACCAGAACATCTGAGACATTAATGTCCAAAAGCTGCTGAACAGGTGAGTTTCAGTGGAGAC
Organism: Acestrorhynchus altus; assembly: GCA_034509495.1. Classification (NCBI taxonomy): domain Eukaryota; kingdom Metazoa; phylum Chordata; class Actinopteri; order Characiformes; family Acestrorhynchidae; genus Acestrorhynchus; species Acestrorhynchus altus. The sequence goes on along the minus strand of CM067506.1, from coordinate 39,045,043 downwards.
CTGAAGACTGAGACAGTGTCTGAGACCTGAACATTATCTGGAAGGTGATTCCAGAGCTGGGGGTCTTTGTGTGAGACTCGTCCCTGTTGGTCTTCACAGATTCTGGAACCAGTAGAGAAGCAGCTCCTGTGATCTGAGTGATGGTGATGCTCATAAGGTGGAGTAGATCACCTGTAAGTATTCAGGAAGCGTCTGTGTCTTTATATGTAAATAAAAATTTTATATCAATACAGAATCTGACCGTCCAGCCAGTCCAGCTGATAGTAATGGACTGATGTGGTCAGATGTTCTGGTTTTAGTTACAGGTTGCAGATGGGGCCATGGACACTGGGATTGATGGTAAACTGGGTTGTTGGTGGTGTCGTCTGACTCCTTCTCGTGATCACTCAGGTTTGTGATGGTGGATGCTGATGTTTCTGGATGCTCTATGTTTATGTTCTTCTGGTTCTCTCTCAGTTCAGCAGGTTCTAGTCAGATCTGCTGGAGTCTCTCACTGCACTCTGCTAATGTTTACGTTCTCTGTTCTCTATAAATCTAAACACCAAACTCATCACATCTCTGTACCTTTAACCAGTTAATGATGATCCACCAGCCTGAGCTGATGAGATGATAACCCAGAGCTCCTCTGACCCATCTGAGAGGAACCCAGAGCTCCTCTGCCTCCACTTCACATCAGCTGCCCACCTTCCAGATACTGGACCTGGACTAGTCCTCTTCACTTTAACGGCTTTGGAACTGAGACTGAGACACAACACAGCTTCATCTTCAGTTCAAATCCATTTTGGTTTTATTAATTTTTCAATTCATAACAGCGAGAGTCAATTATAACAATAATAAATGTGCATAAAACATTTCAAAACATAGTTACAAGATCTTACAGCGACTGTAAGCAGAGTGAGATTACAGGGTGAGCGTTAAGCGTCCATTAAAAGCACGTGCTTTCAGCAGGTAGGACCACCTGTGGTTGAGGTGAGACGCAGGTCTGTTGGAGGGGGTGATGCTTTGGTTTATTAGCTCTTGTGCAGCAGAGAGAACGGAGATCAGGAGCTTACATTCATCTGTGTTTCCTTTGTTTTGGTGGGTGTCCTCGTCCTGCTGAAGGCACAGGGGCCAACTAGAACACAGGGGAACTGGCTGTGTGTGTTTCGGTGTGTAAGGCTTATGCGAGCATACAGGGTGATCTGTAAGTTATCACTGGTATTGTTGAAACCACATCTACCGTTATGTTTGAATGGATCTCCGGGACTGAGACGGTGAATGAGCTGGTACTCGACGGTTCTTTAACTCATTATTATTATTATTATTATTATTATTTCGCACTGTTTACATTATTTGTGACTATGAGAATCGAAGTACTGTGAGAACTTACTGACCTACCTACTCATCTATAAAGTGGATTTTATCAGGTTCATCTTCTCTACATGCAGTTAACGAAGTTTTCTGAGGAGCACGACGATGAGACACAACGCTAGCACGTGGCAGAGCAGGAGAAGGCCTTACTGCCAGCTTCACAGGTCCAACGTCACGGAGGCCGTTCTCACGTTTCACGGGTACGATGTACGGTACAGATACAGAGACGCTCTGGACGAGTCACGTGGGTCACATGGGTGCGACCGGGGCTAGGTGAGGGCTCTGAGTGGGTTGGTACGTGCTGTTACTGGGACCCAGTTAGGCTTTCAAGAATGTTTCATTACACGTCCCAACATCATCTCACATGGGTCCCATGTTTAACCCCTCCTGGTCCCGTCACTGACCTGGGTGGACATATGTGGGGTCAATAAGGAGCTCAAGGAGAAAGTGTTCTGGTTCCCAGTTGGGACACACAGACTCCACACTGGCATGTTCTCTGAGATATGTTTAGGTGACGCTGTTTAACCTTCAGAAACCTGCAGTGTGAAGTGCAGCCGACGGTCTTATTTTACGTTTAAAGTGCTGAATTTGAAGCCTTGTGTTCATGTTGATGCTGATCAGTGATCGATTCAAATTCCAAATCAAATGAACATGAAATAGAACCGTTTTAATGGAATTATGAGAACGTGTTTTATGAAACGTCTCTGTCATACTGGGAGCTGTGCTGACTGTCCCCCAGTGAGATCATAATCCACAGATATGATCATAGTCACCCTGAACACGGCCAATCTCAACATTTACAAAACATCAGCCCAGACGTTTACCGCACGACGTACGCCTTCAACGTGAGATACGGGCCTCAATCCGTCGGCACTGATCTTCAAACGACAGGCAACACATGAAGTTAAGGCGGAGCGACGCTTTTTTCTTTCCTTTAATAAGCGATGATCTGACGTGATAATAAAAACAGCTGGGCCACTTCTGCAAGCATAGTCTGTCAGCTGGTCTATTACTCTATTCCTTAAATTATCCTAACAAAATTGATCATAGAATCTTTTATTATTCAAAATAAGATCTTCATATTATACACGGTTCTCTTCTTTGTTTTATATTGACTATGTACAGAAGTGCAAAAAGTCAACCTTTGTCCCTTGGGTTACGTCTCTCTGTCTCTCTGTCTTCCTGCCAGAGACTGAACCCTTCATGGTATCATCTTTAGTAAATATTCATAGAGAAATGTCGCTGCTCACGTTTCAGATATTTTGGCCTGACGATCAGGGAGATGATCTTTGACATATTAAAATATGATCTTAAGTTCTGAAATGGATACAGTAGAAAATCACACACACCTTAAGGAAATATTCTGAAACGAGTTCTCAATTTCTCACGTACAAAATAAATGTGTTAAATTAACAACTGTCTTCTGTTCAACAGCAACCCCACTCTCCCTCCCAAATTCAGTATCAAAGAAAAACAGAAACTGAGAAAGTCCTAAATCACCACCTACGTGGACAGAAAAGCCGTACGGTGGAGAGAGAAGCAATGACACAGCACATGTCCTAAAGTCTATGACGTCATCGGATACAAAAGAGGTCAATTCCACAAAATGAAACATGCGAACGTAGCAATGCGGCTCTGCGCAGCCAGAGAGCGCGAGCGGTACGTGTGACGTGATTAATAAAGGTGAGAGACGTGAGGAGAAGATCTGTGAACTACAGTCTAAGGCCTCCGTGAAGAAACAGCAATCAGATCACAGTCGATTCCCTTCAGTTCGGTTCCACTGATTCAATCGACGTTTACATCAACCTTTCAAATAAAATCAAACAACATTCAGTTCCTTTAACTCAACCCGGACTGACGCACCTCCGAGATCCAGCCTCATTCTTCTGCATCCAGAACCAATGAAAAGACTCTCCAGAACCTGAAGGGATGGAGCTCTGGCTTTGGACTGATCTGCAAGAACCCGGAAATCTGAGGAGAATGACTTTGGCACAACGTAACGTCATGTCTGATGCTCTGAATGCAGGTTCTGAAAGCAGGCTCTCAACACAGGTTCTGAACGTAGGGTGTGTATAAAGGTTCTGAAAGCAGAGTCTGATCGTGTGTTCTGAACACAGGTTCTGAATGTTGGTTCTGGATAAAGGTTATGAAAGCAGATTCTGATCGTGTGTTCTGAACACAGGTTCTGAACGTTGGTTCTGGATGCAGGTTATGAAAGCAGATTCTGATCGTGTGTTCTGAACGCAGGTTCTGAACATTGGTTCTGGATAAAGGTTATGAAAGCAGATTCTGATCGTGTGTTCTTAACGCAGGTTCTGAACGTTGGTTGAGAGCAGAACTCATAACAGATCAAAAACAAATTCAGTACAAAAAAAAAAACAGAACAGCAAAATAACTCAAATCAGAACCAAAACTGGTCTCATATCTCATATACAAATCAGATCAGCAACTCTAAACTCAATCAGTCTGTAACCAAACGCTCTCTGAAGCAGTGCTTCTTTCAGCGTTCTGTTTTAGAGTCCCCGCTCCGGGACTGGACACAACAGGACACAACAGGACACAACAGGACACAACAGGCTCCTCCCTTCATACCAGAGCAGGAGAGAAGAGTCTGTCATCTGGACAAAGTAAAGACATGCGGTGATTGATTACCATTCATCCCATCCTTCTCTGAAAAAGGACACGCTGTCATTACACACACACACACACACACACACACACACACACACACACACACACACACACACACACACACACACACACACACAGAGTATCCCAAAGTATTCCCAGCTCTTGACTTTGTGCACATTGTGTTATGTTACAGCTTTTTTCCAAAATGGATTCAGTGTATAAAGAATGAATCACAGAGACAGAACATCTACAGACGTCTCTGATCAACACTGTGTTGCAGTTACAGCCTCACGTCCTTCTGAGTTTGATGCTACAAGCTCTGCACCTGTTTCTGGGAAGGTTCTCCCATTCTTCTTCACAGAACCTCTCAAGCTCCATCAGACTGGATGGGGAGCACAGTCATCTTTCCCTCGACCCTGACTGGGCAGAAATGTCTCTGTCCCCTTCCCCAGATCTGTCTCCATACATTCCTGTCCCTGAGGTCTACAGACGGTTCCTTAGACTACATGTCCTGGTTTGTCTCTGACCTGCACTGTCCACTATGAGACCTTATATAAACAGGTGTGTCTTTACAAATCATGTCCAATCAGTTGAACTGACCACAGGTGTCCAATCAAGCTGTAGAAACATCTGAAGGAGGATCAGTGGAAACGAGATGCATCTGAGCTCAGATGTTCTGCTGTTCTATTTCTGTCTTTTGTTTTGAATACGTTTCTCTCTTTGTGGTCGTGGGGTTTCGCTGTAACCTAACAGAATGTGGGGACGTGTGAAGCTGTGTGAAGACTCTGTGGACGCTCTGTAAATGTATATATTTGTGGAAACAGGAAGGAAAAGGCAACCCTGTTTTCATGCAGGTTGAAAGGCCTAATAAATCTACAAGGCTGAATGGAAAAGAGTTTACAGACGATAATAAAATTCCTTAAAAAAACTCACACAGTCGTGAAATAATGTATAAAAACAAGAGCCTTAAAAACAATCTCTGGTAAACAGAATAACACTGCCGATAGAACACTTTGTCGTGGTGGTGCGTCACCGCCAAAAGGCCTGTGAAGCTCGATAAGATGTGCTTTGAAAGGACAGAAGGATTTTTTAATTTTTACCCGAAAACATTCATCAGTCTCTTCTAATCCTGATCCTTCGTCCATTAGCTAGGAGTCGAGGTCAGAACTGTAAATGCAGCGTATTGTGCCGTGAAGAACTGTCATGACCTTTAAGTTGAAGGTGCATCTCTGCAGTTTTGTAAACCATATGATAAATCAGTAACACTTGAGCTTACAGTTCAACACTTCTAACAACCCTTGGTTCTCTGAGGAGTAACAGGCACACAAACGCAGACCTGCTGTCTCTGTTACACTGCGTATGTCCTCACCAGTGGCTTCCCCACTTCCTCCACTTCCTCCACTGTTAGCCACACGCGGTACGACTGCACCTGTCTAACCCTGGACGGGTCCGGTGGTGCTGTTTCAGCTCTAGGCTGAGGTCTAATCCGGACTCCGCAGGTTTAACGTAAGGTCAAGTGTTACTGACGAATCATATCAATGTGATTAAAAAAGAAAAACAAAGGAAGTGAATGAACAGGGTCGTCTCGGTCCGTCAGCGCACCACTACTCTACTCCTTACGTTAGTTTTGGGTGTGTGTACACGGGCGTCTTATGTACAGCTGTTCTTCCAGGTTCTACATTTCACATCTAATGGCTCCACTGCTGACTAGTCCTGCCCATGTTCTTATGAGGGAAGCAGTGATGCCACCAACGGCACGTCTGACTACGATCAAATCGACTCTTCTAACATTTCAAATGTTAACTTTTGTTGGTGTTACGTTGTCTGTGTTTGTCCCAGGAAATTGATCGGCACATTCACTTGATCTGGAAGAGAAACACAAAGAGGAGCAATTACTGTGAGTCTGATCATCACTGACAACCACGCGACCACGTGTTCATCTGAGATCTTAAAGTTCAAACGCAGCTGCAGGGATGAACTGGAAGTGACTTCACTGCTGACCAGCAAACTACAGTGTTTTCCTGTAGACTTTAGAGGATTTACTGAATTCGTTAAACAGAAACTAGAAGAGGACACTTACTGGTCTGGACTGTCACTACATCTGAGTCAGGTACTTGTGACTAGTCAGATGCTCTGCAGATATTATTGGAATCTGAAGAAAAACACACAAAAACAAACGACTATAAAATAGAACAAAACAAATGAACTCATTATTAAGATCAAATCTGCACCCAGAATCAATCAACCCACTGCAGTGGTGTCCTATCAGACTGTCTCAGAATGACTGCTCTTCAGTGTCCCACTTATGTCTCAGTGGATATGACCAAAAACCCGTGTGTGGAGGCACCGTGGTCAGCACCAAAGGTGTGTTATGACATCACTCGTGGGTGCAGTTTCGTACGATATCAGATCATCTTTGATCTTCATTACAGACACTTTATCAGACCAACGTTCCGTTAATGAGGTTCTGCAACCAGTGGTTCTACCTTTTCTGAACACACACTCCGGTGCTCAATTCCAACAGGACGACGCTCGTCCACACACTGCTGCCGTCTCAAGATCTCGTCTTGAAGACACAGATACTACACCGTGGTCGGTCTCATCTCCAGACCTGTTCCTGATTGAAAATGTGTGGACGCTATTGGACGCTCTATCAACACTCCACCCCTACCACACCATCTGCAGAACTGAGTGAGAACATTCAAGCTGCATGGGATGGATCATCACAGGACACCATCCTCTACACCTCCATGCAGAGACGTCTGGTGTGTTCAGTTAAACCCAACGACGTACTGGGAGACACCACTTCTGTATGAGTAGATCAATAAATACTGATCAGATCAGACTACAGTTATCATCAGTTATTGATCCTGATCACTGCTCATCTTCCTTCACTACCAGAACTGCAGTCCTACGTCCTTCTGAGGAAACTGTTTGATTATGTTATTTTTGAAAAATGCAATTAATATATCTATGCTGTTTTTCCTGATTCTGATATCTCCCGCTACTTGAATCTGTCCAGTCTGTTTAGTACGACATTAATCTCTTTAATTTACACAATTATTTACAAAATGGTCAAAAAAATATCAAGAAGATGAAATTAAATCTACTGTATACGTACCAACTGCATGTATTCGTTGGTAGTCAGCTTTGATAGAGAAGAGTCCTCAAAAAGAAAAAGGACGAGAAGAACAATATTAAAATGATAGCTCATTGTACCCTTCAGATCCTTAACACCGTTACATCAGCATAAGCTTTACGGACCTGCATTACATGTACAGTATAACTCAAACAATAACCATAGAGCTCCCCTCTCTATTAGGTTTAAATAATTCATAAACAAACAAACAAACAAACCAATCAATAAATGAATAATAATAGTAATAATGTGGGTCAATAAGGGGGAGAGATGAAGCCTTCAGGGTTTGTAGACAGGAAGTGAGTGTGTGAGAGAGAGAGAGAGAGAGAGAGGGAGAGAGGCATAAAGGGGGCAAACCTGATTGGCTGATGCAGACGCGAAGGGTACACTAGTGGCGGACGTGGTGGCTGCAGACACAGCGGCCGGTGAAGCGCCGTGCATCATGGGTACTTTTCAGAGGGAAAATCATTTAAGCACACAAACACAGGTGTGTGGCTAACAGATGTACACAGGTGAAAGGGGTGAAGGTGGGGGCCTTTGCTACACTGCAATCGCCAGCAATCAAACCAACCAACTGGCGAGTGTGACAACAGCATTCGGACACGGCCCTCGCGGGGCGGGACTGCCTGGACTACAGTACAGCATCCAAACATGGTGGTGGTAGTTTCACTAGAAGTGATTGAAAATCCGGCAGTGCTGCTCTGACCCCTGCTCTGACTGCCCCTCTGCTCCCACCGTCCGGCAGGTAAACGCCGCACTGTTGGTTTAGGGTTGGTGACGTTGCAGTGGTGGGTTTACACCAGCAGAAAGCTGCATTATAGAGCCTGTTTACACCCTGCATTAATGTGCGCCTGTTGGTTTGGATCTGGATCCGGTCTGACCCTTATTGTTCCCAGTCTGAACAGATCGGTTAATGTTAGCATTTCAAAAACGCATTGATCAACACCATCGCTCAACTACACACGCCAAAAACAGCCAATCAGAAGCTGAAAACGGCTTTGACCACTCCAACTTTACCTGCGCATTCATTTCGCATTCAATCATCTACATGCACAAACATGTTACACACACTCATTATATTTACATAAATACATAAACGACTAATCAACCACGCTATCCGAGTGTTTAGTTACCGCTGAAGCCAAATCAACCAGGTGGGGATTAAAACACCGGTATCGATGTCGGGGCACAGGCCAGATATCTGGAGCCTAAATCAGACTGTAAATTACAGACTGATCATATTTAACTTTATTATTAATAATGAAAAGATTAAAAGCACAACAGAACACAAAAGAAAACCAACCATCAACTCCCAACCAATGAGAACGTATAGGAACAGGAATTTCATTGGCTACCAGATTCTGATTGGCTGAAGACTTTGGGCAGCGTTGTTGTCGTACGATGGGACTGGAGCAGGTTAATCTGACAGAGCTCAGACTCACGTTAGCCAGTCTGGCGGTACCGTCGTCGATCACTGGGGCGTTTGGCTGAATGTCTGGCCCTGACGGTAATTAAAGAACAGGCTGGGAATTTCGGGTCAGCGGTCACGGACCAGGAACTTGTTCGGCAGTGTGGGCGTGTGCGCGGCTGAGCCGCCCGCGAACCCGATCGAGCTCGGAACAATTCCTGGTGTGGATTTGGACTTGCTGTACCCAGTGCGTTACAGCAGGACTGCTTCTGACCCACCTGGACCCTGACAGTGAACTCTGCCCCTTCAGGTTAAATCAATAACTGCACTGAGTTGGACGACACTGAAAACGTAATGGAGTGATTTTATTGTCGACGTTATGGATTAATGATCCGTCCAGTGAAACCTGCACCCGGGTAGTCTGGACTAGACTACCGGCATAAAGTGCTTAAACAGGTTATTAGAGTCATGTGAGCCAATAAAGGAAGAGCTGAATAAGAAGGAAGTGCAGTTGATAAACATTCATCACAAGATCAAAACGATAACATTCATTTTCCTGAACAATTCATGAATCCATTCATTTAGCTCAAATCAACCAATCAGAGCTGGTTTCTGAGTGGATCCCGAACATTATTGGGTATCAGCTAATCAGTGAGAGCAACACTGCGCACAGTGAGACGTCTCCATGACCAGGTGAGTCTCATGCAGACCCTAGCGGTCAGACAGCAGCGTTTCACCAAATGGAAGGTTGATATTT
>CM067506.1:39025758-39033258 GCA_034509495.1 Acestrorhynchus altus | reverse complement strand
TTTGGGAGTGCAGAGAGTTTTGGGGAGAGCAGAGAGTGTTTTGAGAGTCTGAAGTTTTGGGAGAGCAGAGGTTTTGGGAGTGCAGGGGGTGTTTGAGAGTCATGAGAACATTTCGAGAGTGTAGAGAGAGTTTGGAGAGAAGAGAGTTTTTGAGAGCAGAGAGAGTTTTGGGAGAGCAGAGAGAGTTTTGGGAGTGCAGAGAGAGTTTTGGGAGAGCAGAGAGAGTTTTGGGAGAGAAGAGAGTTTTTGAGCAGAGAGAGTTTTTTGAGAGCAGAGAGAGTTTTGGGAGAGCAGAGAGAGTTTTGGGAGTGCAGAGAGAGTTTTGGGAGAGCAGAGAGAGTTTTGCGAGTGGTCCTCAAAGGCTCTTTTTCCCAGCAGGGCTGAATGGTTCCTAAGACAAAAGGTTCTTCACCACTCCGCACTGGTTCAGACCCATCAGACCAGTAACAGCTTCTTTTTCCATTTCCACAGAGTTCTACAGTCTCCACCACTGGAAATGAAGATCCGGATCAGGTGACTCAAATGTCGAGCCAATCAGTGGTTTTCTACGTCATTAAGCCCTCCCACCAAACTGTTCTGTGCTCCCGGTACGGTCAGCTAGGTCTGAAACCTGTACGGAGAACCGTTCGGCCCTGCAGTGGAAAAGTTCACCCTGTGGTTACATTCTTAACGCGTGTCCACTCTCGTAACCTTCACAACAAAGGAGCAGGGACAGGTCAACCCTGCTGATCTTGATGGTTCAGCATCAGGAGCTTCTCATGACCCTTTCTGAACTTGTTTCTTTTGGCTCTGGGGTGAAACGTGGCATCAGGAGTGACAGGAACCCTACCTGAAGGAATAAACGCTGCCTGCTGCTGGAACTGCATGTTGGCCAGAGCCTGTTGGTACTGCAGCATGCCAGCATTGAACATGGCGGTGGCACCGTTGGTTTTCTCAAGGGCTGGTCTCTTTGGCAAAGGAGGCATTACGTTATGAGGGATGCCCTGCTCGGCATGAGGGGAACACGTGTAACGGAGCGGGACGAGGGTGGAGAGGACATTATAGGAAAAACAGAAAAAAACAAAGGAAAGAAAAGAGAAAGTGAAGGTTATTATCAGAAACATTTCATCACATCATCAAACCAAACAAACCAAACAAACCAAACAAAAACTAAACAGCAGGCAAGCAGCAGCAGAGCCAGATCTCTGACTACAGACGTACACAACATAAACACACTGCCTCCTGTACTCCTCTACCATAACAACACCGCTACACTAGATAAGCTGAGTGCAAATGAAGCGTCGAGCATCGCTCTACCAAAAATGTATCGCAGACAAAAAGGGAGCAAAAATAATGAAATAAAGACAGAAACTGAAGCATCTACTGAAAGAAAACAAGCTGCACTGCTTTCTCCATGATATCTCACAACATGAGGGACACTAACGTTCTGTGGCTCAAACGAAATCCACCCACACGACTGTTACCCCGTCACTCCATTAACCTGTTACCTCGTCACTCCATTATCCTGTTACCCCATCACTCCATTATCCTGTTACCCCGTCACTCCATTATCCTGTTACCCTGTCACTCCATTAACCTGTTACCTCGTCACTCCATTATCCTGTTATCCCGTCACTCCATTATCCTGTTACCCTGTCCCTCCATTATCCTGTTACCCTGTCACTCCATTACCCTGTTACCCCGTCCCTCCATTATCCTGTTACCCCATTACCCTATTACCCCATTAGTGTTAAATGTTACCCTATTAGCCCATTACTGTTAACTGATTATGCCATTTCTCTTACCCCGTTACCCTATTAACCCAATAACTGGTAATGTTACCCTGTTACCCCATTACCACATTACTGTTACCCTGTTACCCCATTACTGTTACCCCGTTACTCTTACCCCATTACCCTATTACCCCATTACTGTTACCCTATTAACCCAATAACTGGTATTGTTTCCCTGTTACCCCATTACTGTTACCCTGTTACCCCATTACTGTTAACCTGTTACCCCATGACTGTTACCCCGTTACCCATGCACTACAGAGCTCCTGAACATGCATAATACACAGAGGATATATACACACAGATACAGTACAGACACACAGAGCAGTGACACACCACAGTTTAGTACGCTGACCCTGACTTTATGCTGTACGGTGATGATCTGATTGTGGGATTGTTTATAAAGATGTTTGGAAAACGTTACGGCTGTTTATGACGTTGTTTTGATCCAGTCTTGGACACGACCCGCATCCGGAGTCTGTTCTGTTGTGGAACCTGAAGCTGCGAGTGAAGACTGGTGCTGGATTTGGGGCTTTGAGGACATTGACGGTAGAGGAGCTGATCCAGATCCAGAAAGTTGGATGGTCTCGCTGAAGGTGGATGAAGGTTGAAGCAAACCATTTATCAATCAACGTTGCTTTTGAAAATGATTACAATTATTAAATCAACAATGGCATTGAAACAACACCGAATCACTTTTTGAACTAAAATTAAATAAACATTTCATTTATTTTTTATTAATTTATTTTATTTTATTCATGAGTCTCATATTTCAGTCATTTATATGAAAGGTGGGTTCTGTGGGAGGACTTTAGTGCAGTGGTTCTCTGACTGTGGAACGGGAAGTGTTCCGTGTGTTCTGCAGACTAAAGTGTTAAAGACTGAAATACGACGCTTCGTAAGATCAGTCTGTATTTAGAGTTAAAGCACACTTCAGTCTCCGATGGACGCGGGGACGCGCTCCAAACACCGAGGTTCCTCATATCACACAGGTGGTCAGTGTTAGGAGTCTCGCCCAGGACTCTTACTGGTGCTCAGCATAGTCCCCCAGACTGGGAATCGAACCCCAGTCTCCCACAGGGTGTGGGGTTCACTGGTGGTATCTGTCCCACCAACCGAACGGTTTGGGCTGCACTGCTGTAATGTTCTGAGATGCACTACAGCCGCTCGGACAGCGGTTTTGTCCTTTCGGACCCGGATCGCGTCCTCTGTGCCAATGCGAATACGGAAGTCGTGATTCTCCACAATCAGCTGATCACAGTCAGACACACACAGCAGGAAGAGAAAACAAAGCTGACAAATAAAACAAACAAAAATAAATCTACGCTTGCAAATTATCGTTTGTTAAGACACTACCACAAAGCAACATGCCAAGCAAAAAGGTGAAAGGTCATAGTACCAGGTCAAAGGTGGCCTCGAGGGGTCGCTTCAGTGATTTGACAGCCGTCTTAATTAGCAGGCAGCGAGCACATGATGGCAATGGGCCAATGGGGTTCAAGCGCATAAACATAAACAGCAAGCAGAGGTGCATCATGGGGGCAGCAGTGCATTTCGGGTGGGTGAGAAAAAAACAAATAAAAAACAAATCATTTGGAATGCAGTTTACAGAGGGACATCAGGACTATGACATGCACTGTACAGTCATTTAGGAAAGTCTACAGCGGTTCAGCAGATTAATACACACTATCAGAGTCACAGGTACTGACAGATAGGGGGCGTAATACAGTCTCAACAACAACACAGACACTACAGCATATTACACACCACTCACAATACACATCGTTTAAGAGTACAGGGACAGGGAATAAGCCTAGTTCTCCACTGAGCCGCAGTGAGAACGAGCACTCTGATTAAACAGGGGACAAAGTCCTAAAATAGAACAGAAGACAAATCAGTAAATATTACACTGATCGTTTATTCTTTGAGGAAAATGATCCAGTATTACACGTCCTTGAGGATCAGAAGATCGTCTGAAGGTGAAATCAGTGGTTTCGTTTAAAGAGCAGGAACCTTCGTCTGTGGAGGTGAATCATTAACGAAGGAGATCCTGAGGAGCTCAGAAGAAGAGCTGAGCAGACACAGCAGATACTGAAAGCAGGGGGTCTCAGACTTTTACCCTCACAGATATGAAACACTGATCATCTTCTTCAGTAAATAAAGGAGACGGTGTGATATTTCTGTCTCGTGTCTTTGATCTGGTTCTTGATCTACTTTTAGGACTGTGTGTGAAATTCATGGAGAACCATATAAAATGCTACTTTTACCATTCTACAGTTTAGAACCAGGCCTAATCCCTGACCAATGAACCAGCCCATGATCTCTATTACTACAGTGTTTCTATCGCTCCCTAGTGGACAGAAATAGATCTACTTTCTTACACAATCAGTCAGTAGAACACAATCATTAAACACAACACGAGCGTCCAATCCTGGTCCAGACGTCCTGTCACCCTGCAGAGTCCACATCCCAACTTCCAACACACCTGATTCTAACATATGGAAGGCCCTGCAGAAGGTGTGTCAGGTTAGGGTTGGAGCTCAGCTCTGTAGGGAACCAGATCACCAGGACCAGAACTGGGTGTCCTGCTGTAGAACATGTGCTTTTCAGAGTCACTTTAATCGAATTATCATAAACATTCATTAAAGAGCCATAAAAATGATCATATTTCTATTTGACCCAAAGATTTTCAGATGTTTGGGGTGAAACTGGGTTTTTGATGAGAAGCAGAACATCAGTCTAAGTCCCAGCAGAGCCGCCAGGACGGCTTTTACTTGCTGGACCTGATTTAATGTGTTTATGTTGATATATTTTATACACAGTCACATTGTTATAACCTCCTCCTCATTTCTACACTCACTGTCCACTCCTCTGACCATGCAGGAGCACTGTCGTGGTCACACTGACATGGTGGTGGTGTGTTAGTGTGTGTTGCTGGTACGAGTGGATCAGACACAGCAGTGCTGCTGGAGTGTTTAAACCCCTGCTGTGTCTGATCCACTCGTACCAGCAACACACACTAACACACCACCACCATGTCACCACCACCCACATAATATCTGCTCTGTGGTGGTCCTGTGGGGTCCTGATCATTGAAGATCAGGGTGAAAGGAGGAGAATAAAGTCTGCAGAGAAACAGATGAACTACAGTCTGGATTTATAGAACCACAAAGAGCTCCTGTGTGATCAGAGGAGCTGATAGAGTGGACAGAGAGAGAAGGTCCTAATGTTTTGGCTGATCAGTCTTTATGGTAGATGTTTATAGTGAATTACACACAAACTGTTCAGAAGAAAACAGGGCAGTGATCTGTGTTGCGCAGTGTTGATTATATTGACGTTGTAAGACACAGTTACATATGGTCAGTTAGAGGTGGGATCATCCCAGCTGCTCCACACAGCTGAACAGAACAAGGTCAATCATTCTGTCATGACTGGGAGGAAGAGAAAACTGTCTTACTGGTACTCATACTGGTACGGAGAGGACCAGTACTGATTCTGCACTGAACATGTTCAGCCAGGACATCCCTTCTGCTTCAGTTTCACACAAAAACCCATTTTCCTCTGAATGGACAGTCCAGCATTTACTCAACGACATGTACAGAGATATGAGGCCACTGCAGCGGCTTCCTTCACCCAGCAGGTAAACGGCCCACATCCCAGCTCCTTCAGGACCTCTCCTCTCTGGAGAAAGCTTTACTGTCCCACAGTGCTGCAGTCAAACACAGCATTAACGTTTAAGAAACGTCAGCCAGCTGGGCAAAGATGTGGGCGTGGCCAAATAACCATCTTTTTACACAGTAAGCTCAAACATGCTTCTCAGAAACCTGTGGATCAGAGCTGTTGTGCATCAGTTTAGGAGGCCAGTTTGGGCCAGTTTGGGCCAGTTCGGGCCACGTTCCTCGCTGTGTGAAAGTAGCCAAAGCGTGAAAATCCATTATTGATATTGATATTGATATCCATTATTGACCATATTGTTATGATCAACAGCTGCTCCAAAACCGGTGTGTGACAGAGACTCAACCTGAGCTGAAACATCATCAGTACTGAATGACAGAGCTTTCGCTGTGTGACTGTATATGCATGACCTGTCCTTCACTGGCCTGCAGCACTGGACCGTACTCACCATGGCAGCGGTGGCTGTGGCCTGGTTCACCTGGTGCTGCGCTGCTTTGATCTTCGCCTGCAGGTGCGCTGGGGGGTGGAAGTATTTGCATTTGTCTCTGGAGCAGCGACCCTTGATGTAGTCCATGCACACGGTCACCGTGTTATCGCTGGAGTCGATCATGGTGCTGTCTGCTGGGTGGGCAAAGCGGCAGTCCGTCTCACCACGGGAGCAGTTACCACGCTGGTATTCACGACACACCTGATAGTAAACACACACACACACACACACACACACACACACACACACACACACACATTCAGATCTAAAAAGTAAAAGGATTTTCTTTTAAAAGCTTTAAAAACAGAACCTTATTTATCACTTTTCAGATGTTTTCATTGTTGTTTCTTGATTTTTACACTGTGGTGCTTTGAAATCTGGTATCTGGTCATTATTATTACTATTATGATTATTATTATGCACATAAATGCATCATGCTGTTTAATATATTCAGTAGTTCTGAATCTACCCCACAGACGTACTGTCAGTACACTCACACAGACACTAGAGGGAAGCAACCTCCACTATATATACGGTTCCAGTTCCTCTGCACTCTCTGGCCTTCTGACAGTGTTCTACAGTGTGTCTGATTGTGTTTTGTGAGTCTTTATTTTTAATAATCATTACTGTTTTGAAAGATTAAAAAAACACTACAGCCATTTCTCTCAGCTGTGGGTGTTTTTAATTAATGTTCATTTTTGATCATTTCTTGATTATGATTAATGAAAGATGAATGATTATTCTGGAATATTGTTGGAATATTTATAATTTTAATAATACCTGAACATTTTATAGAGTGCGTAGGCAAAATTCCTATTTTAATAAATACATTATTTACAATATAATAATAATAATAATAATAATAGTGATGAAAACAGCTTAAGCTAACCATTAACAGCAGTTTATAAAAATAATTTGTAAAACCCCTCAGAACAAAATCCATATGAGCAACATTTTATCGATGAGAGGTTCTAAATGTCAGTGTTGATTAATTATTGATTAATTGCCCACCCCTGACTTCCATACAGACTAAGATCTGTAAACACGGGCTTCCGTTGATGAGAGCTGTGAATGTTAACACGTACATACAGAATAACAGTGTACTGTTTGTTTGTTGTGTAATCAGCTTTACAGCTTTACAGGTCAGTCTAACACGTCGGTACTGGAGCGCCTATCTGTGAACCAGTTAGCCGTCATTACGCTGGGAGACATGGTCACAATATTATCCCATCAAAATTAAAACAGTCTGACATTCTGACACCCAGAAAAAATACTTCAGTACCTACTCAAAACCAGTGATGTGGTATCTGATTACACTCTCCAACCATTGATAAAGAAACCAGATCTGATTTTTTACTCTTTTGAATTTGAAAAATCACCCACATTAGTCAGAACATCAGACCCTAAGAGGCCCACTCTAATCTTACTACTTTACATTCGTACACATCCATCTCTCTCTTCATTTGACACCTTTCAGTCCATCTCTCTTAACCCATGAGAGAAAAGAACCACTTCTGAATAGTGAAACTGTATCAGAAACACAGTCCGGTAGCCGGTATTAAAGATCAG
>CM067506.1:39022783-39025258 GCA_034509495.1 Acestrorhynchus altus | reverse complement strand
TGCAGTATTGTGGTATTATACAGTATTGCGGTATTTATACAGTATTGCGGTATTTATACAGTATTGTGGTATTTATACAGTATTGCGGTATTTATACAGTATTGTGGTATTTATACAGTATTGTGGTATTGTGCAGTATTGTGGTATTATACAGTATTGTGGTATTATACAGTATTGTGGTATTGTGTAGTATTGTGGTATTATACAGTATTGTGGTATTATACAGTATTG
This sequence comes from Acestrorhynchus altus, assembly GCA_034509495.1. NCBI lineage: Eukaryota > Metazoa > Chordata > Actinopteri > Characiformes > Acestrorhynchidae > Acestrorhynchus > Acestrorhynchus altus. The sequence continues at coordinate 39,025,027 of CM067506.1, read as the reverse complement.
TGGTGTTATACAGTATTGTGGTATTGTGCAGTATTGTGGTATTATACAGTATTGCGGTATTTATACAGTATTGTGGTATTATACAGTATTGTGGTATTTATACAGTATTGCGGTATTTATACAGTATTGTGGTATTTATACAGTATTGTGGTATTTATACAGTATTGCGGTATTTATACAGTATTGTGGTATTTATACAGTATTGCGGTATTTATACAGTATTACAGTATTATAAAGAAATATTGTATTGAATTAATATAGAACTGCATCATATTATGTTTAGCACACTATTTTGGTGGCAGTGTGGACGCTGGACGACTATGGACCACAGATGTTGTCAGCACACGTCTCTCTTTCACAGACCCTGAATACTAATAACACTGGAAATGCAGATTGTTAATCAGCTGGTCTGTTTCAGCCCCTGCGCAGCGAGGCCATTGCAGCGTAACTGTCTGCAGCAGAATTCAATATTGCTAATAAAATCTAAATATAGGAGAGCAGAAGAACGTTCAGATTACACCGAGGTCGATTTCAGAATGAGAAGCTCTGGTCAGGGACCGATCTACAAACCAGAAGACAACAGAGTCCACATCACACATGTCCCAGACTGATGTCCTCACAGCATTACTGAGTAGCTCTCTGTAAGGCCCTGTATTCAGAGCTGCTGTGTTCAGAGCCCCTGTGTTCAGACCTGCTGTGTTCAGAGCCTCTGTGTTCAGATCTGCTGTGTTCAGACCTGCTGTGTTCAGATCTGCTGTGTTCAGACCTGCTGTGTTCAGAGCCCCTGTGTTCAGACCTGCTGTGTTCAGAGCTGCTGTGTTCAGACCTGCTGTGTTCAGACCTACTGTGTTCAGCCTGCTGTGTTCAGACCTACTGTCTTCAGCCTGCTCTGTTTAGCCTGCTGAGTTCAGAGCCCCTGTGTTCAGACCTGCTGTGTTCAGACCCACTGTGTTCAGACCTGCTGTGTTCAGACCTGCTGTGTTCAGATCCCCTGTGTTCAGAGCCCCTGTGTTCAGACTTCCTGTGTTCAGAGCTGCTGTGTTCAGTCTGCTGAGTTCAGAGCCCCTGTGTTCAGAGCCCCTGTGTTCAGACTTCCTGTGTTCAGAGCTGCTGTGTTCAGATCTGTTGTGTTCAGACCTGCTCTGTTCAGAGGTGTTGTGTTCAGAGCCCCTGTGTTCAGAGCTGTACATATCTGGTTGTATGTCTGACTGTATATATCTGTATGTCTCACAGCAGATCTGAGTGTCTATGTGATTGTGATTGTGATGGTGTATCAGAATCTTGAGGTTTCAGAAAGGTGTTGAAGGTCGTGTCTGTAGGTGTGATTGGACGGGTTGGATATGACAGTGGGACGGGGTTGAAGGCTCTGATCAAAGTTTAGATTGTCTTCCATTGAACACAGAAAGATTTCTACCAGTCACATACTGGTCATTCAGGTGGGACAGCTGAACTGGAACCTGAGGACAGTGGTCTGAGGGTGGAGGTCTGTGGTGACTGCCCTGGTGACCCACTATGTCACTAATTACACCAAGAGTGGATTTTTCATCAGACCTGACTGTAATTATCCTGATATTTTCAGAAAAACTCCTGGTTATGCTTTGATTTCAGGGGAATCCATCCAGCTGAATGAGCAGATAGAAAGAGTAACAGCTTATTATTTAGATTAAATACACCGTCACTGTCACATACACACCCCCAATCTCTGTTGATCAGGTTTCTGACAGTGAGTCTGATAGTTCTTCTTCATAAAATATCAGACGTTCATATAGAAATGTTCCAAAATGACCTTAAAAACATGTTTACGCTGACTGAAAGGTAAACGGGTGTTGATGTCTTCCTGTAACGATGCTGTTGTGGAGATCCAAGTATTTTGCATGACAGTGACAATACAGATATTTCAGATCAGATCTAATCAAATCAAATGAAAAATGGATTCAGCTTTTACAGAACTAAGAAGGTGAACAACGACATAAACCAAGCATAAAGACATAAAGCCCCCGCTGACTCCCTCAGGACAAAGGAGGAAGAGGACGAACCAGGCTCACAAGGGGGGACCCCCTCCTCTGGTCAAACTACTCATACACAGTTATTTAGGGGACACTGGACCCACACGTCTGCTCTAACACTCTGTTGTACTGGTGTGATGGTAGTTCACTGGTGAACAGAGTAGTAACACTCACAGATAATTAGGGTCTGTGTAAGTTTCTACATAGTTGGTGATGCAAGTGGGAAACTAGTCCAGGT
>CM067506.1:39007783-39012783 GCA_034509495.1 Acestrorhynchus altus | reverse complement strand
GTAATACAGTAACTCTGTAACTCAGTAATGCAGTAACTCTGTAACTCAGTAATACAGTAACTCTGTAACTCAGTAATGCAGTAACTCTGTAACTCAGTAATACAGTAACTCTGTAACTCAGTAATGCAGTAACTCTGTAACTCAGTAATACAGTAACTCTGTAACTCAGTAATGCAGTAACTCTGTAACTCAGTAATGCAGTTACTCTGTAACTCAGTAATACAGTAACTCTGTAACTCATTAATGCAATAACTCTGTAACTCATTAATACAATAACTCTGTAACTCAATAATGCAGTAACTCTGTAACTGAGTAATACAGTAACTCTGTAACTCAGTAATGCAGTAACTCTGTAACTCAGTAATACAGTAACTCAGTAATACAGTAACTCTGTAACTCAGTAATGCAGTAACTCTGTAACTCAATAATGCAGTTACTCTGTAACTCAGTAATACAGTAACTTTGTAACTCAGTAATGCAGTAACTCTGTAACTCAGTAAAGTAGTATCTCTGTAATACAGTATCTCTGTAACTCAGTAATACAATAACTCTGTGACTCAGTAATGCAGTTACTCTGTAACTCAGTAATGCAGTAACTCTGTAACTCAGTAATGCAGTAACTCTGTAACTCAGTAATACAGTAACTCTGTAACTCAGTAATGCAGTTACTCTGTAACTCAGTAATTCAGTAACTCTGTAACTCAGTAATGCAGTAACTCTGTACCTCAGTAAAGTAGTAACTCTGTAACTCAGTAAAGTAGTAACTCTGTAATACAGTAACTCTGTAACTCAGTAATACAATAACTCTGTAACTCAGTAATGCAGTTACTCTGTAACTCATTAATGCAGTAACTCTGTAACTCAGTAATGCAGTAACTCTGTAACTCAGTAAAATAGTAACTCTGTAACTCTGTAATACAGTAACTCTGTAACGCAGTAAAACAATAACTGTAACTCAGTAAAACAATAACTCTGTAACTCAGTAATGCAGTTACTCTGTAACTCATTAATGCAGTAACTCTGTAACTCAGTAATGCAGTAACTCTGTAACTCAGTAAAGTAGTAACTCTGTAACTCTGTAATACAGTAACTCTGTAACTCAGTAATACAATAACTCTGTAACTCATTAATGCAGTTACTCTGTAACTCAGTAATGCAGTAACTCTGTAACTCAGTAATGCAGTAACTCTGTAACTCAGTAAAGTAGTAACTCTGTAACTCTGTAATACAGTAACTCTGTAACGCAGTAAAACAATAACTCTGTAACTCAGTAATGCAGTAACTCTATTCTTTAGTGATTTTTGTTTGTTTAAATGTTACAATGTGAAAAGTGTGTTTTCACACTCTGTTTTAAAGCACTCTGGAAGGAACTTTGCAGCTTTGGGTGTCATTTCCGTTTGCAGTGCGCCCCACATACACACACACACACACAAACACACACACGCATGCACGCACACACACACACACACACACACAGCACAGGGCAGACGTCAAAGTCTTACCCCAGAATGCACTGGGATGAGCAGCATGTGGTGTGTAACCCACGGGTGAGTTTCCGTCCTGCTTTCAGAGAGAGCACTGCACCACCACCACACAGGTACAGTACGAGCTGACTTACTAATGCGTACACACACACACACACACACACACACACACACATACACACACACACGCACATAAAAACACACACACACACACACACACACACACACACACACACACACACACATATGCTAAGTTTTGATAACAGATTTAATTGTATTCACTGCAGTGTGTGACGTGTGTAAGGGTTTCAAGTGTGTATTTGTAAGGTGTGCATGGGTGTAAAGTATGTGTAAGTGTGATAGAGTGTGTGTTAATGTGTAAGGTATGCAGGTGTAATGGAGTGTAAGTGTGCTGTGTTTAAGCGTGTGTTAGAGTATAAGGTACGTACATGTGTGAGAGTGTGTAGTTGTGTAGGTACTTGTAGTTATAGTGGTGTAAAGTGTGTTGTCTGTGTAGGGATGTGAAGTTTAAAGTGTGTATGTATGTAGATAGATAGACAGACAGACAGATAGACTTTTATAACTGATGTTGTCACAGAGCAGCTTTACAGAAATCAAAAAATAATAATGGTGAACAGCACAGGAACAAAGGATAAAGACATAAACCCCCACTGAGACAACGAGGGCCAGTGCAAGAAAATCTCAGAGCCTCAGAGCTGGAGGAAGAAACCCTGCGAGGAACCAGGCTCATAAGGGGGACCCGTCCTCCTCTGGTCAAACTACTTATATACAGTTATTTAGGGGACACTGGACCACCACACCTCTGTTCTAACACTCTGCTGTACTGGTGTGATAGTAGTTCACTGGTGAACATAATAGTAACAGTGACAGATAATTAGGGTCTGTGTAAGTTTCTACATAGTTGGTGATGCAAGTGGGAAACTAGTCCAGGTCCAGTATCTGGATCTGATGTACAGTGATCTGAGACTCTACTGGATCTGATGGACGGTCGATAACTCTGGAAGGTTTTCAATAATTTCATCAGCTGTAGATGACCTAAGGGTGTAGGGGTGTGAAGTGTAATGTGTATAAGGGTGTAGGGGTGTGAAGTGTAATGTGTATAAGGGTGTAGGGGTGTGAAGTGTAAAGTGTATAAGGGTGTAGGGGTGTGAAGTGTACAGTGTATAAGGGTGTACGGGTGTGAAGTGTAAAGTGTATAAGGGTGTAGGGGTGTGATGTGTAAAGTGTATAAGGGTGTAGGGGTGTGAAGTGTAAATTGTATAAGTGTTGGGGTGTGAAGTGTAAAGTGTGTAAGTGTTGGGGTGTGAAGTGTAAAGTATATAAGGGTGTAGGGGATTGAAATATAAAGTGTATAAGTGTAGGGGTGTGAAGGGTAAAGTGTATAAGTGTTGGGGTGTGAAGTGTAAAGTGTATAAGAGTAGGGGTGTGAAGGGTAAAGTGTATAAGTGTTGGGATGTGAAGTGTAAAGTGTAAATTGTATAAGGGTGTTTGGGTGTGAAGTGTATAAGTGTAGGGATGTGAAGTGTAAAGTTTGTAAGTGTTTGGGTGTGAAGTGTAAAGTGTATAAGTGTAGGAGTGTGAAGTTTAAAGTGTATAAGTGTAGGGGTGTGAAGTGTAAAGTGTATAAGTTTTGGGGTGTGAAGTGTAAAGTGTATAAGTGTTGGGGTGTGAAGTGTAAAGTGTATAAGCGTAGGAGTGTGAAGTTTAAAGTGTATAAGTGTAGGAGTGTGAAGTTTAAAGTGTATAAGTGTAGGGGTGTGAAGTGTAAAGTGTATAAGTGTTGGGGTGTGAAGTGTAAAGTGTATAAGCGTAGGAGTGTGAAGTTTAAAGTGTATAAGTGTAGGAGTGTGAAGTTTAAAGTGTATAAGTTTTGGGGTGTGAAGTGTAAAGTGTATAAGTTTTGGGGTGTAAAGTGTATAAGTGTAGGAGTGTGAAGTTTAAAGTGTATAAGTTTTGGGGTGTGAAGTTTAAAGTGTATAAGTGTAGGGGTGTGAAGTGTAAAGTGTATAAGTTTTGGGGTGTAAAGTGTATAAGTGTAGGAGTGTGAAGTTTAAAGTGTATAAGTGTAGGAGTGTAACGTTTAAAGTGTATAAGTGTAGGGGTGTGAAGTGTAAAAGTGTAGGAGTGTGACATTTAAAGTGTATAAGTGTTGGGGTGTGAATTGTAAAGTGTATAAGTGTTGGGGTGTGAAGTGTAAAGTGTATAAGTGTAGGAGTGTGAAGTTTAAAGTCTGTGAGGGGGTGGAGCCTGTGGAGGGGGTGGTACCTGTTCGGCTCAGGGTTGGCACTGCTCTGTTAATGGTTGGGCCGTTAGCAGTGAGCTGACAGTGCTAAGTATAGATTGTGGAGGTTGGGTGGAGGTGGGGGTGGTGATTGTGAGGTTTTGTCACTGTGAGATGGATTCACACTTCCCCTCGTTTTAGTGAAACACTGAAGGTTCCGCTTTCTCACACTCTCGCGCACACACTGCAGCTCTTTATCAGAGATGTCTCCATGCCTTAGTGAGGGCCGTCTTCAGTTTGTTTACAGGTACTGTTCTGTATGACTCTCGTTGAATCCAATATTCCCCATGCCACTGGCTGCAACACAACCCCAAAGCGGGACTCCTTCCCCATGCTTAACAGTTGGAGAGGTGTTCTTTTCATTAAATTCTGAGCCCTGTTTTCTCCAAAGATATCTTTGCTAATTGCAGCCAAAGAGCTCTATTTTAACCTCATCAGTCTACAGAAGGTGTTTGTAAAACGCATCAGGTTTATTTAGAGGTTCATTTGCAGATTGATGCTGACTTTTGTGGTGAGGATGCGGGAGAAGTTATCTTCTGATGACTCTTCCATGAAGGCCATATTTGGTCAGGTGTTTTTAAAATTGGAGAAGAATGTACCACAACTCCAAACTCTGATAAATCTGCCAGAAGGTGTTTTGCAGTGACGCGGGGTCTGATTTGCCTTTCCAGCAATCCCATGGGCAGTTCTGTCTGAAATTCGTCTTGGTCTTCCAGACCTTATCTTGACCTCCACTTCTCCTGTTAATGGCCATTTCTTAAATACATCTTGAACTGATGAAATGACAACTTTTTTCAGAGTGCTAAGCAGCTGCTTAGAAGAACCCATGGCTGCTATTTTTGGGATGAGGTTAGAGGCGTCTGGGTTTTTATAAAGCTTTGAAATTGTTATTTTCCTATGAACAAGCCTTAATCCTTAATCTGAGACCTCTGTCGAAGTTAACTGAGCTCAGATCTCCTGGGGTCCCCATTCTTTTATAACGTACTCCTTCCCTTTCACTCTAAAATTGAACAAAACCAAAACAGAACTCTTAAAAGATTGAACTTTTATTACCTAATGTCACCTTCATACTGGTAGGTTTTCATAAAGATGTGACATTATTAAGATGTAAACAACAGGGTCGGATGATGTTATTATGGGTTGTCCAGCAGGAGTGTCCGAGAAGACTGATTACCGTGCGTGTAGTGTGTGTGTGTGTGTGTGTGTGTGTGTGT
>CM067506.1:38974945-39007283 GCA_034509495.1 Acestrorhynchus altus | reverse complement strand
TATACACCTTCACCCTTACACACCTACACCCTCCCCCCAAACCTCCACACACCTACACCCCCCCCCAAAACCCCCTTACAGTTAGTGTGTTAATTGTCTCTAATGTAAAGGTTTTTGCATTAATTCATTAAAATTCAGTGTTTTGCAGCTGTTTGAGCTTGAAGCTGAGATCACCTGAAAACAACATTCCACAATGTCAGCACTTTCTACAGGTAAGTCATCTTCTTAGTGTGTAACATGGTAAACGAGTTGTTATGTAAAGAGGGGACTCTGGGAATACGGCACTGGAATGAAAAGGCAGATTTCAGGTATTGGCTGAGGATCCCGTGGGCCTCATGGCCAGGCTGAGGGTCTCCAGCTGGCCCTTGAAATCCTGGATGTCCTGCTCCGAGCTGTACGTCCACGCCAAAGGCAGGTGAGATGGCACAGCTCTCCGATCTGAAGAAAGAAAAGAATAAAGACTACTGATTGGCAGAACGAAGGTCAGCTCAGCACCTGAAGTGAACTACTGCAGAAACCCGAGCTCAGGGTCTCAGGACAGGGTGGGTTTTACTGGATTTGTTGTCTAGTGCACTGTGCTTCAGAAACCCCTGGATTGAGACCTGGATTAACATCTCTGAAGTGAACACACACAGTCTGGATGACACACCTTGGAAGAAGAGTCCACTGGCTGTTGCCTTGGCAGCATTCGACACTGCGAGCCAGACGACCGTATCCGCTCCTTGCTCCGCCGTCCTCAGCCTGTCCCGCATCATCTGGTAGAACTGAGGCATCGCCGTGGCAACCGCTGTGCCAGACACACCAAGCCAGAGCTTACAACTGTGCTATTACACAACGGCACAAGTAAACAAGGCTAATACTGCAGATGAACACAGTGGAATGCTGGAGATTACTGTGATTTCTCAACGTTCTGCTGCTGAAGACAGATTTCCTAACCGATCTGCCCACGTCGGGTTCTTAAACCCTCACTGAGGTGTGGCTGCAATCATCAGGCCAGTTTATCAGTGCAGCAGTCCGTACTGTCCTCACGGGGCCGTCCACACCAACACGCTACACATTTGCATTTCAGATGAGACCAACACGCAGAAACAGTGAGCCAGTGTGTGACCTGTGACTCCTGCCTCGTTTTTTCATCGTCTGCTGTTTTCTGCTGAACTGGGTCATTGATTCACACAGCGGATATCTCCAGCCTGCGTGTGGATATACCCTGCACAGTTCAGAGCTTTCCCTGATTCCTCTGATCAGCTGGTTAACCAGCCTCTCAGAGCTGCAGGGGCGGGTTAAAGCTAAAGCATGCCGGGGTGCCTCTAGAACCTGGGTGGAGAAACACTGTCTTTGCAGGACATGAGCACAGTCAGTAGGTCAGGGTTAGAATAATGGACCTGTGTTTTTCAAACGTTCACACTGGCTGTACGAGTTCACTGACCCAATCAGGATCAATTATCCAACGTTCTGACTTTTAGCTCAGCTCAGTAATCAGATCATCAGTTAAACTGTGGGAGGGGTTCCTTATAATTCACTACAATAGAAGCGTGTAGAATTATATCCAGTGGTTTCCAGTAGGTGGCACCACGTCCAGTTAACATGTTCCTCAGCCTGTAGTAACAGAGGCTCTGCGAAGGTTCAGTGGTGTTCTCAGATCAGTCGTACCTGGTGTGTCGGTCCAGCCCGGATGCATCGCAGAAAAATGAATCTCGGGATGTGCTTTAGACCAAAGCTCAGTCATCACCACCTGCTGCCTCTATAGACACCACACACACACACACACACACACACACACACACACACACACACACACACACACACACACACTGTGATATTTCAGGTTTTGGCACAAGCGTTTGGATAAAGGTCATCATTATTACTCTGTTCAGCCTCAGCTGCGTGTGGTCGTCACCCAGTGGTGTTTACTGTCAATTGTTGCTTAGCAACTGCCTGCAGGGGAACAGCAGCGTCCCCCTCCTTGCCTGCGGGAGGTCACATTCAGCACTTCCGGCAGTGCTGGGAGGCATTCGCCTCGTTAATGTGATAAACAGCTGAAACGTAAAGCAGCCTTTATTAACCCGAAAGAAACAGAGCTCAGATCAGACCTGATCACTCGGGTTCGGGTTCGGGTTCTGGTTCTGGTTCTGTATCGGCCGGATGAGTCATTTATCTCGTACAGATCTGGACTTAACACATTACTCAGAGTGATCCAGGTCCAGCATAAAGCAGCGTTATCTGACAACCGGTGTGATTCACTCCCCTGCAGTTAATACCAATCAGACGTTCAGCGCCCCCTCGTGGCCAGTCGTGGGTATGCACATCAGCCGTGAAAACAGTGTTCTCAGCAAATGAGTGTGAAGTTATACAGACAGTTCTCCAGCATTTACAGACCTTGTTCTGGGCATAAACCATAGAACTGTCAAACATCATCCTCTCAGTCTGCAGGTCTTTTGGGTTCAGTTTTTGAACCAGCATTCCTCCAGAGGACACCGTGATCTGCAAGGTAAAACACTATCCTTCACTTCTGTCATCCTGGTTTTATTTTGTTATTAGACGTAAATCTTGAACACTGATAAGGTTCTGAGAGACGTCTTGACTCCTTTAAAAGACTAGATAAGAATAGATAAGCTCAGACTCACCACTCTCGGGTCTGTGCTCAGCTGCAGATGGGGGAGTGGTTCACTCTGCTCTGAGGCCTCAGGTTTATACTGGACAATACAGTGCATTTAGAAAGTGTCCAAAATGGGTTCAATTCCCTCTAAGTTCTACACACAAACCCCCACGATTACAATGTGAGAAACGTTTGTGTGAAATAAAATCACAACAACATCTACAGAAGTTTTCACAGCCTTTGATCAACACGGTGTTGAAGCTCTTTGGCAGCAGTTACAGCCTCACGTCTTTCTGAGTTTGATGCTACAAGCTCAGCACCAGTTTCTGCGAAGGTTCTCCTGTTCTTCTTCACAGAACCTCTCAAGCTCCTTCAGATTGGATGGAGAGCGTTGGTGCACAGACATTTTTAGATCTCCAGAGATGTTCAGTCAGGCTCAGATTGGGCCACTCAAGGACATTCACAGAGCTGTCCTGAAAACTCTCCTTTGTTATTTTGGCTGTGTTTAGGGTCGTTGTCCTGTTAGAAGATAAACCTTTATCCCAGTCTGAGGTCCAGAGCTCTCTGGAGCAGGTTATCATCAAGGATGTCTCTGTACATCACTGCAGTCATCTTTCCCTCCACCCTGACTGGTCTCCCAGTTCCTTCTGCAGGAAAACATCTCCCCAGCATGATGCTGCCACCACCATGCTTCACTGTAGGAATGGTGTTGGTTGGGTGATGAGCAGAGCCTGGTTTCCTCCAGACATGATGTTCCACATTCAGTCCAAAAAGTTCAGTCTTTTTGTTTCTCGTGGTCTGAGAGACCTTCAGGTGTCTTTTGGAGACTCCAGGCAGGCTGTCGTGTCTTTTACTGAGGAGTGGCTTCTGTCTGGATACTCTACCATTCTCCTCCTGTTTGGTGGAGGGCTGCAGAAATGGTTGTCCTTCTGGAAGGTTCTCATCTCTCCATAGAGCATCTCTCCGGGTGTCCAGCTCTATGAAGAGTCCTGCTGGTTCCAAACTTCTTCCATTTACAGATGATGGAGGTCACTGTGCTCATTGAGATCTTCAGTGCAGCAGAAATGTCTCTGTATCTTCTCCAGATCTGTGTCTCCATACAGTCCTGTCTCGGATGTCTACAGACAGTTCCTTAGACTTCATGTCCTGGTTTGTCTATGACCTGCACTGTCCACTATGAGACCTTATATAAACAGGTGTGTCTTTTACAAATCATGTCCAATCAGCTGAAGTGACCACTGGTGTCCAATCAAGCTGTAGAAACATCTGAAGGAGGATCAGTGGAAACAAGACACACCTGAATATTGAGCATCACCACAAAGACTGTGAATATTTATGTACACGTTCTATTTCTGTGTTTTATTTTGAATATGTTTCTCTCTTTGTGGTCGTGGGGTTTTGAGTGTAGAATTTAGAGGAAAATGAATCCATTTTGGAATAAATCTGTAACATAACAGAATGTGGGGAAAGTGAAGATCAGGAAATGCTTTCCAGATGTTCTGTTCTATTCAGTAAGGAGTATGGACGAGTTATTCTGATAGTCTCACCATAAACACACTGTGTTTACTGAGATGTTCCGTTCCTCAGATTCTATTTCTGTTAATGAAGTTTACACTTCCACAAAAGAGTGCTTTTGGTCCGATCGCCACAATTGTCCACTGTTCTAGCTGTGGACAGTTCCCATCCACATGTCTCCACCAAACACATGGTACTATCGTGGAGGAGATGTGATATCTACACTTTTGTTGCTTCAAACACTTCTTTGAGTGATACCACAGAAGATCCAATGCTGGTCCAGCACTGCTGGCCATTTCCAGGTTGTCCCCTGAAGTAACACCCTTCGTATTGAAGTTACCAGTAGCCTCATTTTTTAGCACAGTTTTTAATCATTTCCATACATTTAAATGTTTCTGCAGATATGAAGATCAGGAGATAACACACACACGTCCGTGTTACCCAGAGTATTGGTGGCGAAGTTTCTCTCCAAACCGTCCGAGGTCAGTTCTCTCTGGTCCACCAAACAGCCAGCGTTATTGATCTGAGGGAGGAGGAAGGATCAGCCATTAGGTTCAGTTAAATGTGTGTGTGTGTGTGTGTGTGTGTGTGTGCGTGTGCGTGTGTGCGTGCGTGCGAGTGTGTGAATATGCAACGATAGAGGAAAACCCTGAGGGTGGATCTCAGGTCTTGTGTATTTTGGGTTCTGCTCTCAGAGTCTTTCAGCTGGGACATGACTGGACTGTCCCTGTCCAGACTGGGACATGTTCGGGAGACGTCACTAAATGCTGTGAATCTAAACATTAGGCACTGATATGAAAATAATGTGGGCCAATATTTTTCAACTGGATCAGCAAGTCCACCCTTGTCCAACCCTTTCTACCACAAAATAAGACTCATCATCAGCAGCAGCAGCAGCGCATTCCCATCATGATGACGACAGAGAGGGAATCTGTTTAAACCAGCCATCGTTTTATCATCCTGAAGAAAAGTGCTTTATGATGATTGAGTAACCTTAATGAACACGACTGAAGAGCTGGCGTTTCAGGTGATCCATCATTAATTCAGCTCACGTTCATCTCTGTTGAATATTTCCTGACTGATCCCTACAGCTTTCTGAAACGACAGGAACTGTATCAGAACCTCACTGATTCAAAGACTAACTTTAATAAACCTTCAAACCATGTTAGAAACAGGAATTCTCACTGATCCTCACTGAGGTTCCTCACTGAGGTTCCTCACTGTGATCCTCACTGTGATTCCTCACTGTGATCCTCACCGAGGTTCCTCACTGTGATCCTCACCGAGGTTCCTCACTGTGATCCTCAACGAGGTTCCTCACTGTGATCCTCACCGAGGTTCCTCACCGAGGTTCCTCACTGTGATCCTCACCGAGGTTCCTCACTGTGATCCTCACCGAGGTTCCTCACCGAGGTTCCTCACTGTGGTTCCTCACCGAGGTTCCTCACTGTGATCCTCACTGAGGTTCCTCACTGTGATCCTCACTGAGGTTCCTCACTGTGGTTGCTCACTGAGGTTCCTAACTGTGATCTCACTGAGGTTCCTCACTGTGATCCTCACTGTGATCCTCACTGTGATCCTCACTGAGGTTCCTCACTGTGATCCTCACTGAGGTTCCTCACTGTGATCCTCACTGAGGTTCCTCACTGAGCAGATCTGTTTTCTTTCACTGACCAGAACATTCAGGGATGGAAACTCCTTTTTGAAGGCCTCTGCAAACTCCCACACCTTACGGGTCTCTGACAGATCCAGCAGGTGGATGTAGATCTCCTGAAAATAGAAAAGACATATGCTCTGACTTAAATCTAAAAATATTGGCACTATAATAATAATAATAATAATAATGATAATGATGATGATGATGATAGTTAATAATAATAATAGTGATGATGATGATGATAATAGTTAATAATAATAATAGTGATGATGATGATGATGATAGATAATAATAGTAATGATGATGATGATGATGATAATAGATAATAATAATAATGATGATGATGATGATAATAGATAATAATAATAATAATGATGATGATGATGATGATGATGATAATAATAGTTAATAATGATGATGATGATGATGATGATGATAATAGTTAATAATGATGATGATGATGATGATGATGATAATAATAGTTAATAATGATGATGATGATGATGATAATAGTTAATAATGATGATGATGATGATGATGATGAAGAATAATAATAATAATAATAGTTATATCCACAATGAGTGGGGAAATAATCCTGGTCTGTGTTTAGGACTGGTCTGTGTTTAGGTCGGTTCTGTGTTTAGGTCGGTTCTGTGTTTAGGATGGGTCTGTGTTTAGGGCGGAGTCTGTGTTTACTAGGTAGTTCCGTGTTTGATCGGTTCCGTGTTTAGAATTAGTTCCGTGTTTAGGAGCCAGTTCTGTGTTTAGGAGCGGTTCTGTGTTTAGGGCAGTTCTGTGTATAGAGACGGTTCTGTGTATAAGACAGTCTGTGTTGGAGTACGGTTCTGTGTTTAGGTCGGTTCTGTGTTTAGAGGCGGATCTGTGTTTAGGAGCGGATCTGTGTTTTGGGTGGATCTGTGTTGAGTGGTTCTGTGTTTAGGTCGGTTCTGTGTTTTGAGACGGATCTGTGTTTAGAAGACGGCTGTGTATAGAGACTAGTCTGTATTTAGAGTGATTCGGTGTTTAGGTCAGTTCGGTGTTGATCAGTTAGTGTTCAGAAGTCGATTCTGTGTTAAAGTGAGTTCCTGTGTTTTAGATCAGTTCTGTGTTTGGAAGTCGGTTCTGTGTTTGGAAGTGGGTTTCTGTGTTTGAGTCGGTTCTGCTGTGTTTAGAGCGGATCTGTGTTTAGAGACAGTTCTGTGTACCATGAGACTGGTCTGTGTTGGAAATCGGTTAGGTGTTTGAAGTCGGTTCGGTGTTTAGGTGATTCGGTGTGTTTAGGACTGTTCTGTGTTTAGTCAGTTCTGTGTTTAGGGCAGGTCTGTGTATAGAGACTGGTCTGTGTTAGTCGGTTCGGTGTTTAGTGATTCAGTGTTTAGTCAGTTCGGTGTTTAGTCGGTTCTGTGTTTAGAGTAAGTTCTGTGTTTGGAAGTGGGTTCTGTGTTTAGAGTCGGTTCTGTGTTTGAGACGGTTCTGTGTTTGAGTCGGTTCTGTGTTTAGGGCTGTTTGTGTTTGAGTCAGTTCTGTGTTTAGAAGACGGATCTGTGTTTAGGAGCAGTTCTGTGTATAGGGCAGTTCTATGTTCGTCAGTTCTATGTTTAGAGACTGTTCTGTGTTTTGGTCGGTTCTGTGTTTAGGAGCCATCTGTGTTTTAGGAGCATCTGTGTTTAGGAGCATCTGTGTTTAGGGCGGATCGGTGTTTGGAGTCGGTTCGGTGTTTAGGACTGTTTTGAGTGTTTAGAGACGGATCTATTGTTTGGTGATTCTGTGTTTGAGCGCATCTGTGTTTAGGGCGCATCTGTGTTTAGGAGCGGATCGGTGTTTGAGTGGGTTCGGTGTTTAGGACTGTTTGGTGTTTAGGACGGATCTGTGTTTGGGTCGGATCAGTGTTTAGGACTGTTCTGTGTTTGGGTTGGTTCTGTGTTTAGGTCGGTTCTGTGTTTAGGACTGTTCTGTGTTTAGGACGGATCGGTGTTTAGGTCGGATCGGTGTTTAGGTCGGATCGGTGTTTAGGTCGGATCGGTGTTTAGGACGGATCGGTGTTTAGGACGGATCGGTGTTTAGGACTGTTCTGTGTTTAGGTCGGATCGGTGTTTGGGTCGGTTCTGTGTTTAGGTCGGTTCTGTGTTTAGGTCGGATCTGTGTTTGGGTCGGTTCTGTGTTTAGGACTGTTCTGTGTTTAGGACTGACTTCATTAAAATATGAATGTGATCAATGTTTCTTGCTGAGGATGCGTACAGTGTTACCACTGTCTCTGATGATCTCCTGCCTGGCTGCCTCGGCCCGCTCTTTATTACGACAAACCAGGTGAAGTGTTCCGCCTGGGGACAAACACACGAGGACACGAAGAACAGAGTGAAGATTCGATTAAAGAACAAAGAAAGATCAGAGCCGATCTTTACACTTCTGTTTACTCTCACCTTACTTTGATCTATAAAGATCAGCGTTAAAGATCAGCGTTAAAGATCACAGTAAGATCAGCGTTAAAGATCAGCATTAAAGATCAGCGTTAAAGATCACAGTAAGATCAGCTTTAAAGATCAGAGTTAAAGATCACAGTAAGATCAGCGTTAAAGATCAGCGTTAAAGATCACAGTAAGATCAGCGTTAAAGATCAGCCTTAAAGATCACAGTAAGATCAGCGTTAAAGATCAGCGTTAAAGATCACAGTAAGATCAGCGTTAAAGATCAGCGTTAAAGATCAGAATTTCAAAACATAGGTTGCAAAGATGTGAAAATGATCATTTGTTCAATCTGTAGAATTATGAGTCGAATTTACTGAAATCAAAACTCTGATCAGCCCAAATTCCATGCTACCATAGGATGCCTTCTTTGAAATCACCTCCTCGGTTGTTACATCCATTGATGTTTGTGTTTGAATTTTTTTTGCAGGATGTCAGAAACTGAGAGTCTCCCACCCTCATCGATCTTCTGTTTGATGATACTCCGAAGCTGTTCCGTAGGGTTGAGGTCAGGGGAGGATGGTATTTTTTGCAGCATGAGATGGTTCATTGTCATGCATGAAGATGTTTTTGCACAGAAGGCACAGTTCTTTTTGTACCATGGAAGAAAATGGTCAGACAGCAAACCTCTGGAGGACCCTACACCTACAGTTTCACCTAATATTAGTGTTTATTAATTCAATTATTATTTTTAAATCTAATTTCAGTGTTAATTCTAATATTTGTTTATTCTGCCATTAGTGTTTAATCTAATATCAGTGTTTATGATAAGAGAGAACTTTATTGATTTCTTGGCAGGGTTCCCTCAGGGAAATTAAGGTTCCAGCATCAACATCAGTACAAAACAGAGTAGAAAGATAAGATAGTTTAGTAAAGAAAACACTATATAAATATAAAAATTTATAATATATATAATATAAACACCACAGTGTAGAACAGGACACTGGTGACCACGGACTGATAAAACATCCCCAGGAGTTTCCTGCAGATGTTGAAGGACCGTAGCCTCCTCAGAAAGTACAGCCTGCTCTGTCCCTTTCTGTACAGGTGTTCAATGGTACATGACCAGTCCAAGGACATGATATCCTTCAGCCTGACATACTGCGGCCTGTCTTTGAGGTAGCTAGAGATCCAGGTGACCAGGCATGGGTCCACTCACATCCTCATCACCCTGCATCAGTTTGTCCTGAAGCATAAGGGGCTGGATGGTGTTCAAAGCACTTGAGAAGTCCAGAAACAGGATCCTCACTGTACGTTCCCCTTATCTAGGTGCGAGTGGGCTCGGTGTAGCAGGTAGATGATTGCGTCTTCCACACCAACACCTGCCTGGTAGGCAAACTGCAGATCATCCTGGGCGTGTTGCACCTGAGTTCTGAGGAGACCGAGGAAGAGCCGCTCCAGCGTCTTCCTCAGATGGGAAGTGAGTGCCACCGGTCGGAAGTCATTCAGCTCACTTGACCGGTTGTTTTTTGGAACTGGAACAATGCACGATGTCTTCCAGAGGGTAGGAACTCTCCCCACCCGCAGGCTGAGGTTGAAGAGACGCTGGAGTGTCTAACCAAGTTCTGCAGCGCAGGCCTTCAGCAGTCGGGGACATACTTTTTCAGGGCCTGCTGCTTTCCTGGGGTGAAGCCTTTTCAGTTGACCTTTGACCTGGTCTGCAGTGAAGAATGAAGTCTGAGTTGGAGGCGGGTTGGAGGGCAGTGAGAGAGGAAGGTGGATATGGAGAAGGTTGGTGTAACAGTAGAGACGGGGGATAGGGTAAGTTGGAGGCAGATGATCAGCTGTGGTGACCCCTAAAGGGAGCAGCCGAAAGGAGATTTTTATATGAGTATAAATCATAATATTAGTATTTAGTTCATGTGTTAATTCTAATACTAGTATTTGTGTTTATGGGTCTTTATTCTGATATCAGTGTTTATTATTATTATTAATTTGATGGGTCTTTATTCTGATATCAGTGTTTATTATTATTATTAATTTGATGGGTCTTTATTCTGATATCGGTGTTTATTATTATTATTAATTTGATGGGTCTTTATTCTGATATCAGTGTTTATTCTAATGTTAGTGTTTTCCTATACTGTATTTTAAATTCTTACTGACCAGATAAGGACATGTCCAGTCGGACAGTGTTGAATCACCGGTTCAAATTTTACTGTGTATTTAAAGCAAATTTAAATGTTGAGAGTCGGTGTTACAGTTTGTCTGCTCTTAATCTCGGTTCCCACCGTACAACAGACCAGAGGTTATTAGGAAAGATTAAGGTGACCAGCCCTGAGTATACTGACCACTGAAGGCTCTCGAAGACCTGCTGGAAGCACCTCAACATTATTAGTTCTACGTTCAAACAATCTGTCAGACTCAGCTGCTCATAAACTTACAAAGCAAAACAAAATGACGTTCTAAAGACCTTTGAATGCAGTCCAACACTCACACTTTGAAAAGATCGACAGCTTCTCATGGGTTAAATTTGAGTGTGGGATGAGTCGATGTGAAAATCAAACCCACGTTGGTCTTCCAGGACACAGTCTGCCTGTCTGAGATCGGGTCTGCTGAAGCTCCTGGTGCTGATTTGCTGAATTCAATTTGAACTATGGAAACTTGGTCATTCAGTGTGATGTTCGCACTGCCATTTAAGAATCATTTTTGTGGCAAGAAGCTTTTGGTACCTTCAGCCCATGTTTGATTACCAACAGAGCAGAAGTGTGAATAAAGCCACTGTAGGATTATTACTCTTTATAATGTTTCATTAAAGTTCTGTGATATTTAGACTATATTACTCACCCTGTGAAGAAATCGAAATAATAATCATCTGCATCAACGTGTAGCATTCTGTTTATTAACAAATCTAATGGAGTTACCATGTTCAAACACCAGACCAGCACCAATCAACCCTCAACAGCCCAGTCCGACTCAGCCCAGTCCGGCCTCATCAGATCGCGCCACAACTGAATACAATCATTGTTCTTCATTTAAGTTTAATTAAAAAAGATCTGAGAAAATCCTGATCTGTGATCTCAGTTCAGAAACCCGAACTGGATCCCACGCTGACTGGATCAGTACACCTCTCCTTTTTGGTTTCTGCACAAACACACCTTTCTTTGCTATGGCCAGGGCTGCTGCTCTCCCAACACCGCTGCTGGCTCCAGTGATCATAAAGGACCGACCCACCACTGACACGTCCACATCTTTGGACTCAAAGTTTTTGGAGGCTGTTTCATATCCTCTCCTGCTCCAAAATGAAGGAATAAAGAAATCAAGTCAACCATCAATCAGTCAATCAGTCAGGAAATCAGCAATAAATGATCAAAATTTTATCATGTGAGGCTGAAGGTTGACTTAGACTACATCAGCGATTCTCACCTGCAGTCCCACAGAGCCCCTGATCTGCACACTGTTAAGTATTCCTCACCTGATCCAGCTCAGAAGATCCGTATCTGTATTCAGGATCTAAACACAGTGTTCACCTGTGCAGTAAAGGGGCCTACAGGACTGGAGCTGAGGACCACCAGGCTACACGAGAGAGGAATAAGCTGCTCCTAATCTGAAAAAAGTTCATCTAAGAAGGCCAATTTTCCTGGGAATACTGGGAGAATGAGCTGAGAGCTCTACTGGCAATAGAAGGCCCGTCCCTCAGTGTCATAAACACCAGTAAGCACCAGTTTAAACAGGGCTCCATTCACAGACACACAAGGCCTTTCACAATCAGATTAAACGGTCAACAGTATCCATTATACAAAAACCTGACCATCCTCGGAGACAGGGTCAGGAGTCAGGAATGACAGACAGACAGACAGATAGGATAGGATAGGAGGATAGAACTTTATCGAGCCCTTGGGAGGGTTCCCTCAGGGAAATTAAGGTTCCGGCCGCAACATCAGTACAGTCAGAAAATCAGCAATAAATCAAATCATCAGAGTTTTATCATGTGAGGGTGAAGGTGACTTAAGACTACATCAGATTCTCACCTGCAGATAGACATACAGACAAACAAGAGACAGACAGACAGACCTATCAATATACATTTAGACAGAGAGACAGACAGTCAGTCACACACAGACACCGTTACAGACATAGTCAGACATTCAATCAGTCAGACAGAGACAGACACACATACACCATCAGACAGACAGTGAGACAGACAGACAGACATACATACACCATCAGACAGACAGACAGATAGTGAGACTGACACAGACAGTCAGACAGACAGACAGTGAGACATACAGTCATTCAGACAGTCAGCAGACAGACAGACAAATGGTGAGACAGACAGTCGGTCATACATACAGGCAGAGACAGACAGTCAGTCAGTCAGTCAGTCAGACACAGCCAGAGTCAGTCAGACAGACAGTGAGACAGTCAGTCATACATATATACAGACACAGTCAGTCAGACAGAAACTGAATCAGTCAGACAGACAGTCAGTCAGACACACAGTCAGTCAATCAGTCAGTCAGTCAGACACACAGACAGTCAGTGAGACAGACAGACAGACAGTCAGTGAGACAGAGAGTTGATCCTGAGCAGAACCTGTTTCTGATGCATTTATTCAGAAACACCAAGTTAAATAAGCCCCGCCCCCTGGGGAAGAAAAGAGCACTTCAGTACCTCGTATATTCCCTCATTCCTCTGATAAACCACACGACATTCCTGAAAAGAGACATTTTACAGAGTCCGGTCCGGTCCGGTCCGGTCTGACCCCGCACTCATCTGGACTGTCCGTAATGTGACAGGTCACATGTGTTTACTGACCTCCCGCGCCCTCTATCGGACACAGCGCGCCATGTCCTCACCTCAGAACTCTAATCAGTCTTTTCTCTGTATCTACTTTTTGTTTGCTTATATATATATATATATATATATAGAGAGAGAGAGAGAGAGAGTTTTTTTGTTTATATATAGTTATATATTATATTAAATTGTTATATTTTGTTTTTGTTTAGATACATTTAGTTATTTTTATATTTTATGAGATATTGGTTTTATATATAGAGTTTTCGTTATATATCGTCATATTTCGGTATCTGTATAATCCAGCTCCAAACAGTCTGTTTATTTGTTTATTTATCAGCACCTGAATGGATGAAAACGGTCAGACAGGTGTAAACTAGCGTCCAATCCGGGCACTGAGCAGCACATCCGGGGCTGTTTACACCTGTTTTCAACAAGTCCCGCCCTCCTACAGTTCGATTGGCTAGTGGTGTGCACACACGGACGCTAAGCCAATCAAAGCGACAGAGGACGGGCATTGTCAGCCAATCGCCGCGCAAAAGGGCGGGCTCTGTCGGAAAACAGGTGGGCGGAGTCTGGAGTTTCCTGCTTTCTGGAAAAGAGAGGGATGAGTCCAGCTGCCGGGCGCGCGCACTACTTCTCCACCTTCTGACCCCGCTCACCTCCACCTGTAAAGATGGTGAGTTCTGGTTCTCTGAGCAGGTGTGTTTCAGGTGGGAGACGCGAGGCTGAGGTCGTGCACCTGTTCACCACGTGACCGTTTCACCTGTCCTCTCAGAACTAGCCTCTGTTCCGGTCCAGTAACACTGAGCACTGCAGTCAGGTGACCTTACTGGATTTGTGCTGGGAGAAACGGACAGGAAGGGGCCGCTTCCTTATTCTGTCAGGACAAACTGGTTCCATCGTTTATCTTAACAGCTGTCCACATGGGGCAGCAGAGCGCCCTGATCCGGTTTCTCCACTTTAATCCGGTTTCACCCCTTCAGTCCGGTTTCTCCACTTTAATCTGGTTTCTCTCCTTTAATCCTGTTTCTTCTTTTTAATACATATGGTTTCTCCCCTTCAGTCCGGTTTCTCCCCTTCAGAAATTGCATTAATCCGAATTAATCCGCTTTAATCCGATTTCACCCCTTCAATCCGGTTTCTCCCCTCCAATCTGGTTTCTTGTTTTTAATCTGATTTCACCCCTTCAATCCGGTTTCTCCCCTCCAATCTGGTTTCTTCTTTTTAATCCAATTTCACCACTTCAATCCAGTTTCTTTTTAATCTGGTTTCTCTCCTTTAAATCGGTTTCTCCCCTTCAATCCGGTTTCTTCATTTTAATCCGGAATCTTCTTTTTAATCTTGTTTCTCTCCTTTAATCCAGTTTATCCCCTTTAATCTGGTTTCTCCCCTTTAACCCGGTCAGTACTGACGGTCAGTACTAAGTGTCCTGATGGTCAGTCTGTAAGTGTGAGGCAGTGCTTGGATTCTAGTCTTGGGGACCTTTGTTATTGAGGCTGTTCTGTATGTGGCTCTGGATCAGACTGTAAACATCAGCAGATTGTGGCGAGTGACTCCGCAGATCTGACCATAATACAAAGAAAAACGGACGCTGAACTAAATTCTAACATTTAAAGTAAATTAGGGTCAGTTATCGTTTAACTCTTAGCTTTACATTTGCAATACATTTTTGATAAGACCTGATCAGTCTTGGAGTGACCGTGGTCCACTGCTCCATGCAGATCTTCTGTCAATGTCAGCCACACTGTTGCGGTGTACGTCATTGGTGTCGGAGGTTTTTGACATGGTGGTTGGGGGTTTAACCAAGTAAACGTGGAAGACACTTTGCAGACTTTATATCAGCATGTGACCATATCACCACGGGGAGATGACACACTGGACCTTGTTTATACCAGCATACGAGATGCATACAGAGCCTCCACCTGCCCACACCTCAGCCTCTCGCATCACGTTTCATGCTGGTTCCTGCCACGGATTCTTATGTCTGCATGCTCTTTATGGACTTCACATCTGCTTAACACCTTGATTCCCCAGACCATGGCTCACAAACGCTTCCACTCTGTTCATGGAGGCACGTGCTGGACTCAGGAGCTCGGTATTCACCTCCTTCTGCAGTAGAGAGCATTCTGTGCTCCAACATCAACATGTGGCACGTACACTGCACTACCACAGAGAGGTTAGCTCTTCAGACTGTTGGAGTCAGCCTCCACTCTACCTCGGACGTTTACACTTTCAGATGCAGGAAGAGCACCACCTGCATTACCACGGACCTCAGTCAGCCAGCACACACACACTCCTCAGACAGGAGGTTACAGAGCATTAAGTGTAGAACCACCAAACCAAGGAACAGCTTCTTCCATGAAGCTGTAAGACCCTTAAAGAAGCTGCTACATTCATACCCATCTATTCAAAACTGCTGTTTATTTTATTGAACATTTTTAGGATATTTTCTTTAGAATTCTCTACTGTATTCGTTATATTCTGTTCTTTGTCCGTTTTAAAGGTGTAACGGGGACATTGAGATCATAAATCAGTCCACTACATGTACCTTTGAACTCTGGGATTGAGCAGTCAGTGACTTTAGTGAAGATATAAAACATATATTTAAAAACACCAAGACAGAGAAATAATGTTCTTTCCATCTACAGTCCAAATTTCAAAATGCTAAGTTCTCCAACCTCCAATCTAACTCTGATCTGTCTGAGTGGTCATCTTCTGATATCGGTCAGTTTTCGTTACTGTGACTTTTATATCGCTTTGATCAGTACTGGCTGTCCGGCTGTCCCTGCTCTGTGTCCTGCCACCTCACCTGAGAAGAGAGCTAAAGAACCTGTGACAGACCCACTGCTGGAACAGGGTTTTCATTGAAACTGGGCTGATATTTGACCGTTTTTTCCTAAAGCGGTTTAATGGACCCCCAGACCCCCACAGTAGGTCCTGCTCCACCCCTCCAGTGTTGGAGACAGAGACAGGTCTTTAATACAGGCTGCATTTGTTCAGAGAAATCCCTCAATGCGGCTGACGTTCTCTTAAGTCCAGACAAAGCAATCACCCCCAACGTCCCCAGCAGCAGGCAGCTGTGTGTGTGTGTCTGTGTGTGTGTGTGTGTCTGTGTGTGTGTGTGTGTGTGTGTGTGTTTAAACAATAGAAGGAAAATGAAATCAGAACATTGTGGCTCTCCTAAAGTTAAATCCAGGATGAGTCCGGCTGGGAAACAAAGCCGGGAAACTTGCATCCTTTTAGTCAGTGTGTGTGTGAGAGAGGGTGTGTGAGAGAGGGTGTGTGAGAGAGAGAGGGTGTGTGTGTGTGTGTGTGTGTGTGTGTGGTTTATTCTGGGTGGCAGGTTTGAGTCATGCTGGTGATGAAGAGCAGAGGGAGGACTGGTGGGTTCGGCACTGATTCTGACGACATCATCAGAGCTTTCGATCTCCACAGAAACCAGTCAGACCTCTGAGCTGAGCTCACACGAGCATTTTAATCACCATCACACAGAAATCCTCCACCTGTCACTGAACTTCTGAGAACTTCTGAGAAGCTCTCAACCAAACTGATCAGGCAGAAATACACCGTGTGTATAAACAACGTACCTTACTGTTCTCACAGTTTCATACTTTATAACAGAACATGCTCCATTTACTTCTGCAAACATCAGCCCTGTGAATTCAGAGCCTTTCTCTGTTTGTCAGATGTTCTCCGACGTTCTCTCCAGCTGAATCGGGCTTCACGGCGATCCTGCTTTCTCCACATCTTACCAGATGGATGTGGGCTTTCCCAGAATTCCTCACAATAAATCATAACATTCTTATTAAGCACTCTGCTGTTTACTGTGAGACATTTCAAGGAGACAGATCATCTTGTGATGATGGTCATAATCATGGCAATAGTGATGATGGTGGTGATGAAGGATGAATGTATTTTTGTGTTTCTCTTTTAAATATCAGAAGATATTTGTGTCAGGTCCAGCTTGTGATTCTTTTGTGTGTGTGTGTGTGTGTGTGTGTGTGTGTGTGAGACAGATGCGCTTTCTGTTGCTTTTCAGTCGTCAAGGGAAGCTTCGGTTGCAGAAGTGGTTCCTGCCGCTGGCTGAACGAGAGAAGAAGAAGATCATTCGGGACATGACCACCATGGTTCTGGCACGAAAACCACGCACATGTAACTTCCTGCACTGGAGGGACCTGAAGATCGTCTATAAGAGGTGAGGACAGGAGAACCCACTTCACACAGAAGCTCGGGATCAACCAGACACTTACCAGCGTTCTCCTCCATCTCTGAGGATGAAGAGGGTGCTTTTAATTAGAGCCTCGTTCACAAAGCTGTCCAAGCTCAAACACACCCTGTCACTGAAGTGGGTGGGGCTAAACTGCTGTAGGCTGAGTGGGTGGGGCTCTGGGACCTGGACTGGGGTGTGTCCCAGGTCGCATTGCTGAGGACCACTCAAATTTAAGGGTTAACCTGTGTAGTTTCATCTCTATGATGCAGCTCTAATGATTGTTAATGGCTCAGCACGTGGAGAACCTGGTCACATGATCAGTCTCAGACGACGGTCACTCCCGTAGTGCCCTTTAGATCAGCGCTGTGTCAGTCAGAGCGGGGAGCTGAATGGGGAGTGGCTTCGTGCTACTGGTTCCTTTGTGGTTCTAACAGCCTGACATCATAGAAAGACAAACAAGTGCCGGAGATGAACCAGTCTTTCTGACAAAAGCTCCTCAGTGTCCCATGCTGCTCTGCTGTCTACACCATTGTCCTCACCACGGACCCACACTCTGACTCTCAGGGGACAGAGGACACCAGTGTCCCCTTTTAAACTCATTCATATTTATTATTAATCCCAATCGCTTCCTCAACGTCTGTGGTTCTTCCGCAGTTCTCTCTGTTCTTCCGCAGTTCTCTCTGTTCTTCCGCAGTTCTCTCTGTTCTTCCGCAGTTCTCTCTGTTCTTCCGCAGTTCTCTCTCTTTAACCGCAGTTCTTTCTGTTCTTCCGCAGTTCTCTCTTTTCTTCCGCAGTTCTCTCTGTTCTTCTGCGGTTCTCTCTGTTCTTCCGCGGTTCTCTCTGTTCTTCCGCGGTTCTCTCTGTTCTTCCGCGGTTCTCTCTGTTCTTCCGCGGTTCTCTCTTTTTTTTTTACAGTTCTCTCTGTTCTTCCGCAGTTCTCTCTGTTCTTCCGCGGTTCTCTCTGTTCTTCCGCGGTTCTCTCTGTTCTTCCGCGGTTCTCTCTGTTCTTCCGCAGTTCTTTCTGTTCTTCCGCGGTTCTCTCTGTTTATCTGCGGTTCTCTCTGTTCTTCCACGGTTCTCTCTGTTCTTCCGCGGTTCTCTTTTCTTCCGCAGTTCTTTCTGTTCTTCCGCAGTTCTCTCTGTTTATCTGCAGTTCTCTCTGTTCTTCCGCGGTTCTCTCTGTTCTACCGCAGTTCTCTCTGTTCTTCCGCAGTTCTCTCTGTTTTTCTGGTGGAGTTTAATGGATGTGTTTGTTGTCGAGTTTTCTCCGTGATGTCAGTTTCCGTGTTGTTCATGCAGGTATGCCAGTCTGTACTTCTGCTGTGGTTTGGAGAACGAGGACAACGAGCTGCTGGCTTTGGAGGTGCTCCACCGCTATGTTGAACTGCTCGATAAATATTTTGGGAATGTAAGTAAAGCTAATAAAGCAGGAAAACTGCAGCTCGCAGTGATTTCATGTTTACATGATACCAGGTATGTTATGATACTGGAAATGTAGAAGTTGATACCCACACCATTACAATTCTATGGTTCTCCAAACCAGTTTTATACCACAAAATGAACCGCCAGGTGGGACCGATCTCACCTTTTACAGACCGGATTGATTTACTTTTTGAAGTCATGGATCAGATACTTTTTCAGATCAGAGCGAGTGGACGTCTGTTTTGTATTTACATCATTCTTCCGTGCTGCACTGTCAGCAGGGTGATGAGCAGTGGGAGTGAACGTTGTGTTGCTCTGGGGTTCGTCTGTGTGTGTTCAGAAGATGCTGATGATTTAGCATGTCTGTGGGGATTTCGTCACACCTTTCATATTTTCCTCAACAGAATGTAGCTTCATGTCTGCAGTGGAAAACGTCCCTGTAGATTTTGGAATAGACACAGCCGTGGATCACACGGCAAAGAGCTGCTAAAACGCTTCTGATTTCCTCCCTAATACAATAAGGTGACGCCGCTTTAAATTCGTCCTCATGTTCATGTTCATACAGAAAAGCTTTCCCTCGTTTGATATGGGAAGACAAAATGTTCCCGTTCAAGAAATGCTTAAGAAACTCGTCACAGCGACTGTTGTTAACTGTAAGTTTATGTACTGCTTTCAAACAACACAGCAATTTATTTCTGAATTAAGGCAGAGAGATAAACATTTACATTTACGGTGTTTATCAGATGTCCTTCTCCAGAGCAACTTACAAAAGTGCTTTACTGTTCACTCAGTAAATATCCTTAACTAGTAGACGAGGCTGGAATCTAGAGATTGTTCAAGTTTAGATCCTGTTAAAACAAATGTCTTTATGGAGTTAAATCCTCCTGCGTTTGAAGACAGTGAGGGACTCAGCTGTTCAGACTCCCAGGGGAAGTTCATTCCACCATTTTGGTGCCAGAACAGAAAAGAGTCTGGATGCATGTTTACCTTGCATCCTGAGGGATGGTGGGTCAAGCCGAGCTGTACTTGAAGCTGGAAGGGCTCTTGGTGCAGCTTGAGTTTTGACCATTGCCATCATGTATGGAGGGGCTGATCCATTTTTGGTTTTGTAGGTCAGCATCAAGGTTCTGAATCTGATGTTCAGCTACAGGGAACCAATGAAGGGACACAGCAGAGGAGTTACATCACTGAATTTAGAAACATTGAAGAAGAGCCGCGCTGCTGCATTCTGGATAAGTTACAATGGTCTGATGGTCTCATAGGAAGACCAGCCAGTGGGGAGCTGCAGTTCTAGTTTTGAGATGATAAGAGACTGAACAAGCACCTGAGTGGCCTCTCTAGACAGAAAAGGTCGAATTCTCCTAATGTTGTAAAGGAGAACATCTGCAGGACAGAGTCAGATTTGCAACATGAGCTGAGAATGATAACTGGTCATCCACTACTACACCAAGGCTCCGTGCTTCAGTAGATGGAGTGACCAGTGAGTTCTCAAGGGAAATGGTAAGGTCAGGATGAGGACCAGTGCTTCCAGGAATGAATAGCAGTTCGGTCTTGCTGGGGTTGAGTTTGAGGTGATGGGCTGCCATCCATGATGAGACATCAGAGAGGCAAGCTGAGATCCGGGATGAGACCTGGGTGTCGGAGGGTTGGAAAGAGAGGATGAGTTGAGTGTCGTCAGCATAGCAGTGGTCAGTAAAACCATGAGAAGATATTACTTTACCAAGAGAAGTAGTGTAGAGAGAAAAGAGAAGAGGACCCAGGACTGACCATTGAGGAACACCGGTGGATAGTCTGCGTGGAGCTGATGTGGCTCCCTGCCATGTGACCTGGTAAGAATGCTCTTCCAGGTATGATGCAAACCATTGTAATGCAGAACCAGTGATTCCAAGGCTACCGAGGATTGACAGGAGGATCTTGTGATCTACTGTATCAAAGGCTGCAGAGAGGTCGAGGAGAATTACAACAGAGGATAGTTTGGCTGATCTATCAGCATGGAGTTTCTCAGTGACCGCAATGAGAGCAGTCTCTGTTGAGTGAGCCGGTTTGAAGCCAGATTGGTTTGGATCCTGTAAATTGTTTTGGTTGAGAAAGAGAGATAGCTGATTGTAGACAGATCGTTCGAGGATTTTTGAGAGGAAGGAGATCAGTGATATTGGTCTATAATTGCTATAATTGCTATAATTATAAATGTTTGAACCATCAAGAGTTGGCTTTTTCAAGATTGGGACCACTCTGGCAGCTTTGAAAGTAGATGGAACATGACCAGATGAAAGAGAGCTGTTTATGATGAAGGTGATGAAAGGAAGAAGGTCAGGAGCAATAGTCTGGAATAGAGAGGAAGGGATAGGGTCAAGAGGACAGGTGATTGGATTGTTGGATGTGAGAAGATGAAGGATGTCAGCTGTGGAAAGTGGAGAGAAAGAGGAAAGAGATGCAGGAGGAGAAGGGTGTCTGATGGGAGGAGTAGAGGTTGGTGGAAGGGAAGGTGGAAAGGATTGGCAGATCTTGTCAACCTTTTCTTCAAAGAAGGTGACAAAATCTTCTGGGGTGAAGGTGGTTGGAGCAGGGAGGGTAGGAGGGTTTAGGAGAGAAGAGAAGACAGAGAAGAGCTTACGTGGATCAGATGCCGATGCTTCCAGTCTCTCCTTGTAAAAGGATGATTTTGCAGTGGTTCCTTCCACTGAAAATCAAGAAAGCAAAGCCTGGTAAGCAGCGAGATCTGATTCCTGTTGTGTTTTTCTCCACTTTTTTTCAGCTAATCTCAACTCTCTTCGGTTCTTGCGCAGAACCTCTGTCAACCACAGGGAAGGTCTGGAGGTTCTTGCAGGTCTTTGAGAGAGAGGACATAGAAGGTTGACTGAAGAGGAGATGGATGAAAGGAAAGTGCTTGTAGCAGTTTCCAGTGGAAGGGAGGAGAAGGAATCAGGATGTGGAAGGGTTGTTAGAATAGTGGAGGTAAGAGAGGATGGGGAGAGAGTGTGGAGGTTACGATGAGGGGTGGAAGAAGTTGGGGGCACAGCATGTGGAAAAGAAGGGAGGGAGAGCATGAAGGACATGAGGTGATGGTCATAAAGGTCATGGGGAGTAACTGTCAGATCCAAGGCAGGGACAGGTCTGCTAAAGATTAGATCCAATGTGTTGCATTCCCTGTGCAATGGACCAGACTGGTTAAGGGTGAGGTCAAAAGAAGATAGAAGTTGGAGGAGACATGATGACTGCAGTTTCTCTGATGGAAGATTGAAATCACCAATGAGAACGGGTGAAGTCTCAACAGAGAGACTTACTCAAGAGAGTGTCCAATCAATGAAATTGCCCAAAGGACCAGGAGGTCGATAGAGAACAATGATGTGGAGTTTAGTCGGAAAAGATACTGCAACAGCATGGAATTCAAAGGAGGAAATGTCAAGATGTGAGAGTGTGAGGGGAGACGATCGCCACCCCCGAGAGACAAGCAACTGGAGTGGGAAAACACGTTTGGAACTCAACAACTCAACAATTCTACCTACAAACCGCTACAGATATCCCTTCAATTTATCTAGAATTGCCATGTGGAACTCTGTCCCTGCAATTCACACTTTAACTAACCCGAAACCACACCTGATTTCGACTAACAGGATAGATACACGGTTAGATAAGGCAGACACAAAGATCCTACAGGGTCTAATTAAGTAAATCCTAAGAAACAGCTGAACCTTACAAGCAGAGAACGTAAGTATCAAAAAAGTAAAATCTGTTAGCAGTTTATAGATTTGTTATAAGATATGTAACTGAAACCATTAAGTGAAATATATGGATTTTATTTTAGCAAACGATGGTAATGTTTCAGGTCACAAACACTGTACAGCTCTGGATGCACTGTGGGCAGGACATCCTGTAATATTACTCTTCTGTCTCAGTCCACATGCTTCTCTTCAAATGCATGTGTTCAGCTGCCCATGAGGGGGCAGGCAAACCCTTATTTGTATATACCGCAGTGGTGTAAATGGCTTACACACCCCACCTGCAGGGGGTGCCCAAAGATAGCAATTTTCACATGATGCTGATTTAAGAACAATTATAACAATTATACACATTTTCTAAATATTGAAACAGTGTTCACAATAGGATCACATCCAATCAGCTGCTATGTTATTATACACTGGTTAGACCACAGTTCCAACCTTGTAGTATCATTGGCCGAGAAGCATCAGTCTCTCCTGGGAATGGCATCCATCTCTAATCATCAATGAATCGATCAATGTTTATTTATAAGTCACAAAGCAGCTTTACAGAAACCCAGGTCCGAGTCTCAATTGAGCAGCCAGAGGCAACGGTGGGAGGAGGAAACCTTGAGTAGAACCAAGGCTCAAGACAGGAACCCATCCTCCTCTGGTCCAGACCGGAGAGCACAGACTAAGGCAAAGACAGAGGCATTAAAGAGGTAAAACAGACGTGGAGCTGAACTAAATGTGATGAAAACGTGTTTGGGTAATGAGTTAAATGGGGGTGACAGTGTGAGTCGGATGCAGGCTAGTGTTAGTACTGAAGTCCATGCAGGATTAAGTTGACTAATCTAGCAGTATGATCTCAGATGTGGTTGAGTAGAACATCTGAGTAGAATCACTTGGATGAGGCTTCATGGGAGGACGTGGACCAACATCACCTGGAACATGGGAGGAGAGAGGGAGAGAAATGAGTGACCTCTTAGAGGTGATAATGAATTCTATGGACGATCAGTAGACCCTTGTCTCGAGAGCGCAGGCTACGTGACGGGTTGTAGGGTTTTAAAAGGTCTTGTCGATGTCGTGGGGCTAAACCATTGAGTGACTTGTAAGTTAGGAGCAATATTTTCTAGTCATTTCTGAATTTAACAGGAAGCTGATGGAGGGATGAGAGAACGGGACTAATATGATCAAATTTCCGAGTTTCTGTAATGATTTTCCTGAACTACCAGCCAGAAGGACATTACAATAATCCACTCTTGATGTGATGAGTGCAGCACCACTATCTCAGTATTTTATAGGAAAGCGCTTTACGCAGATAAATATCGCGTAAGTGAGAGAATCCAGTTTTTACTATATTTCTAATGTGAGATTTATAGGGTTAATGGGTTTATTGGGCCCCAGTATTAAGATCTCTGTTCTTTCACAGTTTAGTAGAAGGACGTTTTGCGTCATCTACGTTTTATTTTTAATTAAAACAGTTTGTTTTCCTACCGAGACACTGATCCTCATCAGGTTTATCTGAGATGTAAAGCAGAGCAGTGAGAGTCAGTGTCGTGCTTTGCGGTGACTTTACCCAGCGCTAGTAAGTAGAGGGAGAAGAGCAGTGGACCCAGGACGGACCCCTGTGGAACACCATATTTCACTGTGGATTGTAGGAGTGATTATTGTTGATGTTTACACACTGAAGGCGGTCAGTCAGGTACGGCTGAAACCAATCATTCACCTGTACGTGTTTTAGTGCAGCAGAGTCTAAAGTTTACTCTGACATGTTCCATCAGGTTTGTGAGCTGGACATCATCTTCAACTTCGAGAAGGCCTATTTCATCCTAGATGAGTTCCTGATGGGGGGAGAGGTCCAGGAAACATCCAAACAGTCCATCGCTAAGTCCATCGAAGCGTCAGATATGCTGCAGGAGGTGAGGAGTTGGCTTCGAGGAGTTTAACAGAGATGTATAGACATGGTGTGAATGTTGAGAGACCTACTCCACCAAAAAACTGGTTCTTCAGCTGGTTTACATTCAGGCTTATAAGAGCTTGGGTGTTTTTTAACCATCGCACATTTACACCATCAGTATGTTCTCTATCAGATTTATGAAGTGGAGATGATAACAGTTATGAACAAGCAGCAGGAGAGCAGTGTGAGCTCTGTTTTATTAACTAATCATCTCATGTTACATGTGTCTGTTGGTAGCCATCTCGTGAAAAGTTGATTTGCTTGTTCAGCTGTTGTTATGGTAACGCAGCATTGCAGCCTGTGTCAGAAATCACAATCACCACAGATGCCTGGACAAGTATTGCAACTGGAGCGTACTTGAGAGTTACCTGCCACTTCATCAGTATAGATCGGGAGCTCACTTCATACGTTCTTAACTGAAATGCCGCTTGAGGAGCTCCACACAGCAGAAGATACTGAAAAGGCAGTAGAGCTTTCTCTCTCAGTGCTGTATGATAATGCTGCAAATGTTGCGGGAGCTGTCATCTTCTTAGAAGAGAAGTTGGAGTCGCTGCACATCAGTGTGCTGGCGATACCTTGCATTCAGTAATCAACCATATAAATAAGACCCTTGGAACTGCATTGTAGAGCGTTTTAGGAGGAGTGAGTTGGCCAGCAGCGAGTGAAAACACAAACGGGGGCACTGCTGAGCATAAACCGATCCAGGATGTACCTGTAAGATGGAACGGTTCTTATTACATGGTAAGTCGGCACCTGGAGCAGAGGTGGACACTGACTGCATCCTTTCACATCCAGAGGTCCCAGAGTGAGGAAAGCACTACCTGGATCTAAAAGTTGACCAGTGGACCCTTCTGAAGGAACTGGAGCAAGTTCTCAAGCCCTTTGAGCAAGTCACTGTCTTTCTGACTGGGAATGCTTATCTCACTGCCTCTGCTTTACCTCCCCTGGTAACAGGTCTCCAGATGTCCACACAGAAAACTTGAGTCAGATCCTGTCAACTCTTTACAAACATCTGTAGCACAGGAGATAGCTTCAAGAAGGGAGGGTGAGACCAAATTCAGAGATGGTTAAATGTGTATGTCATTGCTACAGCCCATGACTCCAGGTTCCACAAGGTTCCTGTCATCAGAGGACATCCTAAACATTCATGTTCAGACTCTTGCACTTCAAACCAAAAGACGTTAACAGGAAGAGCTTCAACAAAGTACAGATGTTGTTGAGCAAGATGAGTCAGTCAGTGTCCAGTCACAGGCTTCACCTTGGAAAAGATCTGTGCTGGACACATTGCACATAGAGGAGCGCAACAGCAATGAAGAAGACAATGACCATGAAGTCGACAGTGAAATGGTGAGGATTGAAATACTCATGTATTTTGTTGAGCAAAGTATTGCAAGAGATAAGAGTTCACTCCAGTGGTGGAGAGAAGATGCAGCCAGGTTCCCCACCCCAGCTTTTCTCACCAAATCCTACTCATCAGTCCTTGCAACATCAGCTACATCTGAGAGCCTCCGTTCAGCTGCAGTAAACAGTGACCAAAACCCCAACATGAAGAGCCATGCCGTGTGTTTGTGTGTCAGGTGATTTGATTTCTGCACTAGAGGAGTTTATTTCATTAGGAAAAGTTCTCTTTGTACTAGTTTTAGAGGAGGGGGTGCAGCATTACTCAGGGGGTCCCTCCTCTTGAGCCTGGTTCCTCCCGAGGTTCCTCCTCCAGCTCTGAGGAGTTTTTCTTCACCCATTGGGGTCTTATTTCTCTTCTCCTTTGTTCGTGTGTTGTTTTATTTTTTGATTTCTGTGAAGCTGTGAAGAGTGCTATACAAATGAATTTTGATTTGATGGTTAACATCATCTCCATTTCTCAGTGTAGTTACAACCAATATCAAAAGTTCATATCATTATGTTAAAGGTGATGCTGAGTTAGCTTTTCACAACTATTTTTAGAACAAATTCAGTCTTTTTTAAATGCATTGATATTTAATATTGTTTCCAACTCCCGTGTCTCCTTCAGGCTCCGAAATTGAGGAAGCTCTGAAGGGTTTAGGTGGATTGCATTGCTTTGTTAACCTCAATGATCATCACGTCCTTTAGAAACCTGGAAATATCCTGAGTCATTAGATTGTAATGAAGCTGAGAGAAAAGAGAGGCAGTATGTGGAACTTACTGTGGCATTTTGTCTTTCCAGACAATGGAGGAGTACATGAGCAAACCAGCCTTCTAGCAACTGAGGAACAAAATCCAAGCAAAAAGAAGGAACTGCGTCTGGGTCTCCAGCGCTGATCAGGACTCGGTCTGCTGGACTCGGTTGCACTGTTTTAATTAAGGTTTTTGGTGTTTCATTGCTGACAAAGACGCAGGTGAAGGGAATTTATATGATTTTATATTTTTGTTCAGATAAACATTTTCATGGCTTGTTGGACACAATTCCAAAATATTTTAACTGGTGTTTATTATTATTATTATTATTATTATTATTATTATTATTATGTACAGCAGTTCTCAGCTCCAGCTTTGTTGGCTCCAGAAATGTGGTGCTTTCCCTTCTACAGTCAGCTTAGTTTTAGTGTGCTTTCAAGCAGGAGACCAACATTACCTGGATAACTAAAGTGAGGACAGCTGCACTGCTCTTCTTCAGCAGGAACATCACTGCAAATTGTGTAGGACCACATAGGAATAGACTGGCAGGACAGAAAGGTCAGACAACAATGATGCCTCTCTGAGTCCACTATAATTTTAATACCAATTCCAATATCAATATCTTAACTTATAATCATTCCAGTTTAATTTGAAAGTGCCTAACCTGTGATTTTTATTCAGATGGTTGAATATTCTGCACGCTTTATGATTCCACTCGATTACTAATGATGGTTACAGAATGTTACAAAATCTTCTCTGTGGATGTTGAACATTAAAATTGTATTTTCATATACATACAGTCTTTATGTTCTTCTTACTGCGGCTGTCCTGGGTAAGTCTTACCAAACAGGGTTTTAGTCCAAACACTCCGTGTTGAAGACTTTCAAAACCTTTCGGTGGAAACCTTGAGCCACATTTTAAAGGGGCTGAAGAAAAACCTGGCATTCATTCTGTAATTATTCTGCACATTCTTCTGATGAGGACATAATAAGCCAACACAACACAACGAGAGGGAAAAATAATACGGTAATGCTTTATTAATCTGTCACCTCACTTCAGAACACGTACAAAAAAGATTAAGAAATGAGTACCACTGTCCACCTGTTTGTCTAATACGACAAGACCACACCAAGCTCTGCAGTGCTCAATAGTTAAGGGGACATCATACTAACGAAAAGAACAAACACTACTGACCCACAGTCAACAATACACTGTTTAATCTTGCATGTTTATATATTATTTACATCTTAGAGTTTCATGAAAACTAAAGCACTTCAAACGTTAATTTAAGGGAGGATATAGGCATGTCCCCCTAGGAGAGGACTTAGGACTTGGTTCTGTTGTTCCTTCTTGCCCTCTACATTCCAGCCACCAGTTGACCATGATGCTCCTTCTCCCCTTCAGATACAGGCTCCTGGAGATGCTGGTCATTCTCAGCCACATTCTCAGTTGGTGGCTTCTGTGGTGCTTCCTCCTCTTCTGTCTCCTCTTCCTCCTCCATCAATTCCTTCCCTTGTGTGTCTCTTTTCACTGGTGCACTTTTGCCTGTGTCCACCTGCTCAAAATAATCTTTCATGGCTTCTTCATAGGCCTCATAGGGGAACCGAGAGTCAACAGCCCTCTTATGCTCTTCTTCTGGGTACTCGGTCAGAAGTTTGGCTGCGAGGAAGGTGGCCACTTCGTCTTCATCCACTGCATCATCATAATCATCTTTTCTTTTGTTGGGAGCCCTGTTCATGTCAGATGTGGTGAAGAGGCTGCTTCGCCGTCCACTCGGCATGAAATATCTGGACATGGCTGTCTTGTACGGCCTCGGCTTGTTGAAATACCTGGCACTCTTGCTCGCAATGTTTCCTAGCCCAAGGGCCTTGAGCAGCTCCTCAGTCCTGATGTCCACGGGCCCTTCGCTGACCGTGACCTCGGGCTTGCGTCCACCATAGTACTTGATCACTCGGCTGCGGTACCGGGGTTGTTGCTGAGCGGGTTTCCGTGCTTCTGGGAGACGCTGCTGCTGCTGCTTCCTCGTCTCCTCCATGAACAGAAGGCCCACCAGATCCTCCGGTGGGACCTGGAGCTTCATGGACATGGCAGACAGCAGCTGCTTGATGGCCCGAGGGTCGAGCAGAGAGGGTTGACTAAGGGGCAGGTCCCGCTTCCGTGCTTGATCGCTCATCTCCAACACCTTCAGCAGATAGTAGTCCACCAGCTTTGTGTCATCACTGTCCTCATCATTCCTGTCCTCACTGCTGTCAGCCAGACTGCGCTCCAGGTCCTGTCGGCTGCCTTTCAGCAGCTCCTCTGTCTCCACCTGCTCCTCCAGTGGTACCCAGCCCTCCAGCAGGGGGCGCAGGTTGGCCAGACTCTGGGGTGTGTACTGCTCGTCTAGGTCCTCAGTGGCACGCTTCACCTCGCGCCCAGTCTCCTCGTCCTCAAACATCAGCGGGTACTTCTTATGGGGTCTCACCATACCCCCATATTCTCCTGTGGGACTGCTGCTGGCTGCCGGGGGCCGTCTGCTCTTGTGTGTCCGCACCCACTGCGGTGCCCCCCCATCCGTCCAGCGGGGGGCGTTCTCGTCTCGCAGAGATGCGAGCTGCACCAGCAGGCGGAACCTGTCCTCCTCGTCGTAGTCTCCAGTAGGGGCCTCGCCGCCCGCATGCCGCTTCAGGCCCTCGATGAATTCCAGAGCTTTCAGAAGGTCCGAGCTCGGAGAGGACAGACCAGGGGCGGGCACACGCAGCCGCTGGGGACAG
This sequence comes from Acestrorhynchus altus, assembly GCA_034509495.1. Lineage (NCBI taxonomy): Eukaryota > Metazoa > Chordata > Actinopteri > Characiformes > Acestrorhynchidae > Acestrorhynchus > Acestrorhynchus altus. Next base: position 38,978,137 of record CM067506.1, on the reverse strand, counting down.
ACAGCAGGGAGGGACAGGAGTAGGACAGCCAGGAGGAGACTGGACCCCCCCATGGAGAACTTATGAAGAGATAGAGCCATAACTGAGAGAGGGAGAAAGAGAGAGACAGATACAGAGAAAGAGACAGAGGGAGAGAGTTAAACGGAGAGAGAAACAGAGAGACAAAGACAGTGAGACAGACAGACAAAAACAGGAACACAGGGATGGAGAGAGACAGAGAGACAGAGGCAGAACGAGAGAGAGAGACAGACCGGAGACACAGACAGGGACAGAGAGAGAGAGGGGTTAACGGTCAGGCTGAATGAAGGAGTAAAGTTGGAGACTTTCAGACTAAAGCAGATGATGTGAACCTGAAGCTGTTCAGCTTCTGAGCTCTGCTCCGGATGACTCACCGCCCGTTGTCAAGGTTACCTTTACTTCTGCCTCCTTTACATCTGGTGTGTGTGTCATCAGTGATGCTGTTCTGCTGTTCTCACTCTCACACTCTATTATATATAATGTGTGTATTTATATATATATACATATCAGAGATATAACGCAGCTATTGAACAGGTTGAGTATTTCCTAAATGTGAGCCGACCTGCTCAGTTTGGTTCTGCTCAGTTCAGTTCGGTTCTGCTCAGCTCAGTTCGGTTCTGCTCAGTTCAGTTTGGTTCTGCTCAGTTCAGTTCAGTTCGATTCAGTTCGGTTCGGTTCAGTTCGGCTCAGTTAGGTTCGGTTCGGTTCGGCTCAGTTCGGTTTGATTCGGCTCGGTTTGATTCGGCTCAGTTCGGTTCGGCTCAGTTCGGTTCGGTTCGGGCGGATGCGGATCAGACTGAGACATTAGAAGGAGGGAGTGTTTCCTCCGCAGCGCTGCGGTTGATCTTACCTTATGAAGGAGCAGAGGAGAGTGGAGCGGAGCAGCGCCGCGGTCCCGCTCCGTTCAGCACCGGACAGCTCCTCCTCCTCCTCCTTCTCCTCCTCCTCCTTCTCCTCCTGCTGCTGCTGCTGCCCGAGATTTAACACACCTGACCGCCGCGTCAGCGCCCTCCTTTCTCTTCTCCTTTCTCTTCTCCTGTCCTCTCCTCCCCGCTCCGCTCCGAACAGCCGCTCTTCCTTAAGCGCGGATTCCGCTTATTCTCCTCCCAGACCTCTTATCTCCACCGTGACGCACATCCGTATGACATCACTAGCGCGCGCGCGCACACACACACACACACACACTGATACATACATACATATATATATATATATATATATACACACACACACACACACTTTGTAATCTTTGTGTTGTTCTGATGGACATTATGTCTTCTGAGGACAGGAATACGTGTGGACTAAAACTTGTGGGTGGGTTCTTGTGTCAGAGGAGCATGAGCTGAAATGCAATGGTGCTACAAGTGGGGGACCCCCAGGTGTGTGCCCTGAAGGCCCGAGGGAAGAAACTATTCCATAGTCTGGTGGTTCATGATTTCACACTGCTGTATCGTCTGCCAGATGAGAGAGATGTGAAGGGGTAGCATTGTGGATTCATTCTGTCCTTGATGATTTTGTGGGCCCTCCTGTGTTGCCTGGAGTGGTAATTGTCTCCAATTGGTGAAAGGGCCATTCCTGAGGTTTTCTGGAGGTTTTCCTCAGGAAAAAAAACCTCTTCCTGTCTGCTGTTGAGGAGGATCCCGTAATGCCTGCCACATGCAGTCCGTGGTTTGGGTGAGAAGTGTCCTTGATGTTTCTCAGTGTTTATTTAGATATTGTCACGGGGACAACCCAGGGGGAATTTAATTTGTAAACCCACCAGGGTTTCACTGTGGGTGTGTTTTGAATCTGGACTCAAATGCAGATAACAAAGCAGACCAGCTTCCAGCGGGAATCGAACTCACAGTGCCGAGATGAAGAGCAGTGTGCTCACCACCGCTCTGTGGGAGCTGGGAGTGGCTTGTTGGTGGTAGGGCTTATGAGTGCATGGTGAGAACTCAGGGGAGCAGAGAAAAGAAAGGGTTAACGAACAGATCACTAGGACAGGGAATGATCCATCGATCAGAACTGGAAATTAAGGGTTTTATTTGTGTTTATAAAGAAAATTTTAAACTAAATAAACGAATGCGTTGATATTCACTCAGAAAATATCTTTATCTAGTAGAGGCTAGAATCCAGAGATTCCTCACACTTAGATCCTGTCAGAGTTCAGAGACCTGATCATTGGAGACGTGGATGCTGAGGAAATTGAATCTGGCTACCTGCTCTGCTGCAGCCCTGCTAATGTAGATGGCAGGTGAGCCTTCTATACGTCCCTGTAGGCCGTTCCATTGTCTCTGATCAGGTGTATCAGCTTGGTGTCATTCCCAAACTTGATTAAGGTGTTGGAACCATGAACAGGAACACAGTTGTGAGTTAACATAACAGGATAAGGCTCAGAACCCAACCTTGTGGAACGCCAGTGCTGAGGCTGATGGAGGAGAAGGAAAGGTTGTCTAACTTAACAGACTGGGGTCTGTCAGTCAGGAATTCCAAAATCCAGTTGCAGAGTGATGTGCTGATACCCAGGTGCCTAAGTTTGGAGATCTGCTTGGAGGGGATCACCGTGTTGAATGATAAATTCAATGAACAGTATTCTATCATGTTCTGTCATAGTGAATGGATTGTGGAGTGCTGTGGAAATGGCATCTTCAGTTGACCTGTTGCTATTGTAGGTGAACTGATATGGGTCCAATGTAGTAGGCAAGCAGGCAGAGGAGTTAAAGTGCTCCTCTATCCGTTGTTTGTAGCAGTACTTGCCCATGGAGATCCCTCTCCTCGGGTTGGCTCTGGAAGAGCTGTATGCCTCCTGATCTCCATACCTGAAGGCAACATCTCTGGCCTTGAGCAACAGTCAAACCTCTCTGTTCATATAGGGCTTCTGGTTAGGAAAAGTTATTATAGTTTTTGGTGATGTCACAGATAACAGAAGAAAAATGTGGAACTGAGGGGTTGGAACTGCTTCCTATGTGAGAATGGATGGAACAGGTGACTATGTAAGGGGGCGGGGGGGGGGGGTGATGGAACTCTTTTTTTTTTTTGTGAGTGGGGATGGAACTGTGTTTATTAGAGGGGGATGGAACTGTGTTTATTAGAGGGGATGGAACTGTGTTTATTAGAGGGGGATGGAACTATGTTTATTAGAGGGGATGGAACTGTGTTTATTAGAGGGGATGGAACTGTGTTTATTAGAGG
>CM067506.1:38905737-38939973 GCA_034509495.1 Acestrorhynchus altus | reverse complement strand
GAGAGAGAGAGAGAGAGAGAGAGAGAGAGAGAGAGAGAGAGAGAGAGAGAGAGAGAGAAAGGAGAGACTGCAATGACGTTGTTTGGCTCACATTCTGCGTTCTTGCCCCTGTGCCCCCTCCTTCTCTGAGGAGTGACTATAAATACCTCACACTGATGATTCATCTACCAGACATATCACACACACACACACACACAGAGTCAGCTTTAGACTAGGTCTTTGGCCAGCCTGGTTCAGATCATCCATTAGATATATTAGAAACATAATTGGCCTGAAGATATGAATTTTACTGGGATTTTACTGGTCTGTAAAAATCTAAGAACTGTAACCTGGAGTCTGTGAGAGTATCTGTGAGAAGAATGGAGTGATCTGATGGTAATTTTATATGATTCTATTTTTCCTGGTCAACATTTTACACTGAGTGAAGAGAATCAGGTATGAGGTTTTAAAGAGAGGACTGCTGTATAATCCTCCATCCTCCCCTTACCTGAGCGGCCTGGGTTCACGCCCACTTGGAGTAGGTCTGCTTTGTTGCATTTGAGTCCAAAATTAATTATTTAAATCCTGGTCTCAACCCGGGTGTGCTTCTTAATTCATTTCCACTGGGGTTGCACCCGTGACAGACACACATTAGTCTTGGTCAAGTTCAGCTGTTGTTGTCATTCATAAAACTATGTGGATCTCTACATCATACTTCTTTGGCTTTGTAAACGTTGAAATGTCACAGGATATACTGACATCATTTGGGTGAATTTTTCAGTCTCTTTATTATCATGTCAATGCCGAACTGCAGTTACAGTCATATTAAAAGAAAAGGATATATTTAAACATATGAACATTTAATTTTCAGTGTAACTATACTGAGAGATGGAGGTGATATAATAAACACATACAACTGAAGAAATGTCTCAAACATCATTTATAAAATGTTATTATTAGAAATTTAATTTTATGAATAAAAAGTTGACACCCACATTTATTACAACTTAAAATACCTAAAATTAGAATCAGGTTCAGAACATCAACTGTTGTATTAGACAATCATTAGAGAGGACTTTGGAGGAGACTGTCTTATTTAAACCTCAGACATTAGTGTGGTTTGCTCTTGATTGTTGAAGTGAGTGGGATCATCATGGTCAGATCCAAAGAGCTCTCTGAGGACTCCAGAAAGAAGATTGTAGATGCAGATGAGTCATGGGTTTTCTTTCCACTGCTATGTTGACACTCAACTCATCCTCTTTCCCACATTATGACACCAAAGTCTCATCTTGCATCTCAGCTTGCCTCACTGATGTCTCATCATGGATGGCAGCCAATCACCAATCAACTCTACTATTCATTCCTGGAACCACTGGTCCTCATCCTAATCTTACTATTTCCCTAGAGAACTCATTGGTCACTGGTCAGACCCTTGCAACTCATCCAAAATGCAGCGGTGTGACTGGTCAAAGTTCAGTCATGTAATTCCTCTGCAGCTTCCTGAACCCTGACACTGGTCTACAAAGCCAAACTGGACCAGCACCTCTGTAAATGATGGCAATGATCAAAACCCGATCTGTAACAAGAGCCCTTTGAGAATCAAGTACAGCTCGGCTTGACCCACCATGCCTCAAATCACAAGGAAGACAAGCATCCAGACTCTTTTCTGTTCTAGAACCAATTCTGGTGAACAAACTTCTCCTGAGGGTTCAAACAGCTCAGTCACTCACTGTCTTCAAACGCAGACAGAAGATCATCTCTTTCAGAGCACTTAACTCATTAAAGGATCATAACTATACTGAATCTTGATATTTGTTTTCAATGGCATCTAAGCTTGATGAATCTATAGATTCTACCCTTTTCTAACTCACTACGGATACCTAAGTGAACAGCAAAGCATTTTTAAAGTCGCTCTGGATAAGGACGGCAAACACAGCTGTATCTGATTGTGTTACCTTTCACCTGTTCTTTCTTCTTGACCGTGGTTGTAAGGACTCAGGGGAGCTGGTTCTACTGCTGGGCCATAATGGCATAAAGTTCATGTCCAGCTGTTGACCGCAGGGCTGCAGGCTGAATGTAATCGCCCAGCGACTACGACATTATAACACCCATAATGCAATGTGTTTTCAAACATTAACCTCTACGTTCCCAAGACTACCCCTACTCTGGATGGGGATTAAATTTAACACCACTCCAGTACAATTTCTCTGTACCCATGAATATTAATTAAGTATTAATAAATACTACTCCTTCTTAGTCTCTTAAGGCAATCACCACTTAATGGAGCAAACAGTCCATACAGTCCATTTCAATGGCTATAAGGTGGATGGGTAGCACAGTGTTCAGGACTTTAGGTCCAAAGAAGGAAGTGTCAAGATGAGCCAGTGTCCAATGCTTCAGAGTTCGGACTGAGCATGCACACACCCCCGTGTGAGAGAACCCCTGCTTGCTCTTGTTTCTGAAAAAGAACAGGTTAATATTTGAAAGTTAGAACAACTCCCTCTTAAAATATTTCAACCTAGCTCATCTCCTATGACATGGCTCTCATCCAGCAAAACACAAGTGTTTATACTTTAAACATTTCCTTTCACTTCTTCTTTTTTTGGTTGCTCCCTTTAGGGGTCACCACAGTGTATCATCTGCCTCCATCTTGCCCTATCCCCTGCCTCCTCTACTGTTACACCAACCATCTCCGTGTCCACCTTCACTACATCCATAAACCTTCTCTGAGGTCTTCCGCTTCACCTTCTGCCCAGCAGCTCCATCTCCAACATTGTTTGTCCAAAATATCCACTATTCCTCCTCAACACATGTCCAAACCTACTCAACCTGTCCTCTCTGGTTTTATCTCCAAACTGCTCCACCTTCACTGTCCCTCTGATCTGCTCATTTCTAATCTTGTCCATTGTCACTCCCAATGAAAATCTCAGAATCTTCATCTCCACCACCTCCAGCTCAGCCTCCTGTCTTTTAGACAGAGCCACAGTCTCCAAACCATACGTCATAGCAGGTCTCACTATTGTCTTGTAAACCTTCCCTTTCATTCTTGCTGCTCTCCTTCTGTCACACATAAGCCCTGACCCCTGTCTCCACCCACTCCATCCTGCCTGCACCCTCTACTTCACCTCTTCAACAAGACTGGTTTGACCAAGGTCAGTCGTTCTGGCATATCCAGGAACAATGTATTCACATCTGGAGTCAAGGACAGTGGTGCATGCCACCCTGACAATATGAACTTTGGGTTTGTTATTTAGGTTAAAGAAAGGCACCTGTTCCACAAATAGCATAATCTTTCTGCTGCCGAAATCAAGACAAGCTTTGGATTGCTCCAGGAAAGGGTGACCAAGGATGGCTTCAGCCTTCTCTGTGATGTCTGCGACAATGAAGTTAACAAGTGCAAGTGCCAATCTGAACAGGCAGGTTTACCTCTCCACATGTGCCTATATTTTCCAAACCAATACCCTGCAGTGACTCTACTGCTGAGGACTGCAAAGGAGGCTAGACATTATCATCCAGTTCAGTATAACATTGCAATGTTAGCATGTTCCTCTGGGCACAAGAATCTAACAAAACACACACTTCCGTGTTGCACGTTGGGAGCTGTTCTCTATTCAGTAGTTGCCATTTCTCTCTCACTCACTCTAGCAGACCCCTCCTCACTTTATTAACCCACTTCCTCCAGTTTAATTTTAGTTCCACTGCAGTAGGAAATCCTGGGCGAGCCCCCAGTGTTACCTCTCACCTGTTCTCTTTTCTTGACTTTAGTTGTGAGGATTTAGGGGAACTGCTTCTCCTGCAGCTCCTGGGCCAGAACAGCTTCAGTCTCCACCTGTTCTGGGGTAAAACCACCATAAAGTTAATTTCCAACTGCAAACATGGGGCACAGGCTGAATTACCTCAAACTATGGGCTTTTATTCTGAAGAGCTTGGCTTAAACACAATAAAGGAGTGGTTGTGCTTACAGAAACAAATAAAATTAGATAAAAAAGAGAGACACAAAAGTTGATGCTGCTCTGTGACTACAACACTACAACACCCATAATGCAATGCATATTTAATGAAATCAAATGGATTAAATTTTTCCAAAAAACAAACTGTGTTCACAGACAATGGTTTTCTGATATGTTCCTGAGCCCAAGTGGTAAAATCAGAACGCTTACAGAATGATCTTGGTTTTTAATGCAGTGCCATCTAAGAGATTGAAGGTCACGGGCATTCAATGTTGGTTTCGGCCTTGCTGCTTACTTGCAGAGTATTAGTGAGGTGGAAGTGAGGGCAGCTTTAAAAAGGATGAAGAATGGAAAGGCAGTTTGTCCAGATGAGATGTTTAGGAGAAAAGACAGTGGACTTTTTGACCAGGTTGTTTAGCAAAATCCTGGAGTGAGAGGATGCCTGATGAGTGGAGAAGCAGTGTACTGGTCCCCATTTTTAAGAACAAGGGTGATGTGCAGAGCTGCAGTAACTACAGAGGTATAAAGCTGATGAGCCACACCATGAAGGAGTTGTTATAGCAAGGCTAAGGCGAGAGGTTCCGATCAGTGAGCAGCAGAGAAGGAGCTACATTGTGTCTTTGTGGATCTAGAGAAGGCGTATGATAGGGTTCCAAGAGAGGAACTGTGGTACTGTATGAGGAAGTCAGGTGAAGCTGAAAGGTATGTCAGGTTGGTGCAGGACATGTATGAGGATAGTGAGACAACGGTGAGGTGTGCATTTGGAGTGATGAATGGTTTCAAGGTGAAGGTAGGGTTACACCAGGGATCAGCTTTGAGCCCCTTCTTGTTTGCAATGGTGATGGACAGGTTGACAGAAGAGGTCAGATCAGAGGACAGTGAAGTTGAGCAGTTTGAAAGACAGTTTAAAGCCAGAGAGGCCAGGTTGTGATTGTTTGGACATATGTTGAGGAGGAACAGTGGATATATAGGACAAAGAATGTTGGAGATGGAGCTGCTGGGCAAAAGGAGAAGAGGAAGACCTTAGAGAAGGTTTATGGATATAGCAAAAGTGGATATGGAGATGGATGGTGTAACAGTAGAGGAGGCATGGGATAGGACATGATGGAGGCAGATGATATGCTGTGTTGACACCTAAAGGGAGCAGCTGAAAGAAGAAGATAAAGAATCTAGATTAGCAGTGTTTTGTTGTATTTGCTATATTCACAATCAAGCCATCACTACTACTGCTGCTCTGCTCTTCTATATATAGAGAATAAAGTTTCTCAGTCCCAGTTTTTAGTTTATTCTATATGTGCTTACTGCGCAAGGCTGGTGATGCAAGCACCTTCTAGAAAACATGACTCAGAGAAGGTCAAGGCCAAGTAGATGAATGCACCAGCAGAAGTCATTGTTGAGAATCCAAGCTACATGCTTTTGCTTTTTCTGAAACACTCATCGGACTCAGTCTCTCTACTTCTGCTTTCTCACCATCTCCTTGCATTTTGATGCTCTCCACAAAAGGCAATTGCTGTCATTGATGCCTTCGTTTCCATGGACACCGGGACTTACTGAAAGGACTGTCTCATGTGGTTGGCGTGGGTTCTGTGCAGTCTGTCTCAATCTTTCAAGGTTATTAATGATGTGCAGATGTCTTTTAAAAAAATCACTCAGATTATTCATAACCTTCATAAAGGAGAATTTCTCAACTGAGAATTTGAAAAGCATGTCCAGTAAAAGTAACATGTGCTGCATCTGCATCTGCATCTACACTGCACATTTTACATTAAAGCCTTTTGCCTCAAAATTTTACTCAAAGTAACCCACAATGACCAAGTGAGGAAAGTTTATTTGAAATCTTTCCACATTTATTAAAAATTAAACACAAACTATAACATGTACATATGTTTTCACAGACATTGATCAATACTTGGTTGAAGCTCATTTGGCAGCAATTACAGTCTTTTTAAAGTCTTTTTGAGTTTGCAACTACAAGCTCGGCACCTGTTTTTTGGGTTACGTCCCAAATATGTGGCTCTTGGTCTAAGAGATTTGCAGTGACAATAACATGTCTATGTAGTGGGAGCTAGAGTACTTGGTAGAGCAGAGTATAATGCCTGGACCAAAATCTGTGTATAAGACAAACCTTTATTCCAAATGTACACCCCTACAGTGATTATATATATATATATATATATATATATATATATATATATATATATATATATATATTCATTCATTTTCCAAACCGTTTATTCCTGAATAGGGTCATGGGTGAGCCGGTGCCCAGCCGGCAACTCTGAGCGCAAGGGTGGGAAACAACCCTAGACAGGGCGCTAATCCATCGTAGGGCACACACATGCACACACACATCCACACACACACACACACACACACACACACACACACACACACACACACACACACACACACACACAGAATAAGGACCACTTTAGAGTCACCAATTCACCTATCATGCATGTCTTTAGACTGTGGGGGAAACCGGAGTACCCGGAGGAAACCCACGCGAACACGGGGAGAACATGCAAACTCCACACAGAAACTTCCCAGGTCGCCCCACCCAGGGATCGAACCCTTCTTGCTGTGAGGCAACAGCGCTATCCACTGCGCCACCGTGCCGCCATATATATATATATATATAGAGAGAGAGAGAGAGACAGAGAGAGAGAGAGACACACACACACAAGTGGTGAGATGACAAACCTGAGGAGGGAGAATAAGGACAATGTTTATTCTAGTACCAAAGGCTATTACAGACATTATGCTGTCACTGCAATCCTGAGCAGAAAAATAACTAACTAACTAACTCTGAGGTAACAGTGAAATACCTTAAGTGGAGGTAGGTGTGTGGATAGGTTTCAGTTTGTGTAGGAACCCTGAGAGGTATATATTAAGTGCAAAGTGTGATGTTTGCTACATATTGCTGTATAGGAGAGTGTTGGTGTCTTATGAGAGTCAATATGTGATATATGGGGTTTAGGGTTACAATAGAAGTTGGATCTGGTTCAGAGTCTGAATAGCGTGAGGGAAGAAGCTCAGTCTCATCCTTTCTGTGGTGGATCTCAGAGCTCAGATCTCTTTGCCAGGATGTCGGCGTGGCAATACCATGTCAGGTCTTGTGAGATGTTGACTCCAAGGTATCGGAAGCTTTCTAACCTCTGTACTTCTGCACTGTTGCTCCATACTAGTTGGTAGCTCCTTGCCTGTCTCATGCTGCAGTTCACTATCAGCTCCTTGGTTTTGGACACTGAGCAGGAGATTGTTGCCTAGGCACCGGTTTCCCAAGTCATGTAGTCATGGGTGTACAAGGAGTACAGTAGGGTGATAAAACACAGCCCTGAGGAGCACCAATGCTGAGGGTGACAGTGGGTGAGACATGGTTTCCCACCTGCACTGTTTGTGGTCTGTCTGTGAGGAAGCTGGAGATCCAGTCGCACAGCGATGGGTGTAGTCCCAGATCTATCAGCTTGGTAGTGAGTTTGGAAGGAATAATAGTGTTGAATGCTGAGCTATAGTCAACAAACAGCATTCTGACATAACTTGGCATTAGGTGGGACGTAGACCGTGCAGGCCACCACAGAAGTGAAATCCCGAGGGACGTAGAAGGGGCGCAACTTTAGTGCTAGCAGTTCCAAACTCAGTCATATACAAAGACCTGACAGCCCTTAACAAAGGGCCCCGGAGCACCCTCTGGAGGGTGTAGAGCTGGTCCAGTGTTCCTCGGCCAGGACGAAATCCGAATTGTTCCTCCTGAATCCAAGGTTCGAATAACGGCCGAATTCGTCTCTCCACTACCCTGGCATAGACTTTCCCGGGGAGGCTGAGAAGAGTCACCCCGGTCTGCCACTGAAGGGGCACTGTCCCCGTCTGCCACGCGATGCTGCAGAGGCGTGTCAGCCAAGACAGCCCAACAGCATCTAGAGACTTGAGATACACCTGCTCAGTGCTTCCTGCTCAGTGCTTCCTGCTGGCTAAGTGTTTGGTGTAGCTATCACTGCAATCCTGAGCAGAAAAATAACTAACTAACTAACTCTGAGGTAACAGTGAAATACCTTAAGTGGAGGTAGGTGTGTGGATAGGTTTCAGTTTGTGTAGGAACCCTGAGAGGTATATATAAAGTGCAAAGTGTGATGTTTGCTACATATTGCTGTATAGGAGAGTGTTGGTGTCTTATGAGAGTCAATATGTGATATATGGGGTTTAGGGTTATAATAGAAGTTGGATCTGGTTCAGAGTCTGAATAGCGTGAGGGAAGAAGCTCAGTCTCATCCTTTCTGTGGTGGATCTCAGTGCGCAGAACCGCTTTGCTGCCATTAGGAAAAGCCCATTGTTAGGATGGCTGAGGTCCTTCATGATCTTCATGGGTTTCGACCAGCACCGCTTGTTATAGTCTGCAGATACAGAAGTGTTGTCCTCGTGATGTCTGTCCTGTTTGGTGCTGTTTCTGAACCAGGCCATGGAGTTCCACATGAGGATGCTCTTGATGGTCAAAGGGCCCCGGAGCACCCTCTGGAGGGTATAGAGCTGGTCCAGTGTTCCTCGGCCAGGACGAAATCCGAATTGTTCCTCCTGAATCCAAGGTTCGAATAACGGCCGAATTCGTCTCTCCACTACCCTGGCATAGACTTTCCCGGGGAGGCTGAGAAGAGTCACCCCGGTCTGCCACTGAAGGGGCACTGTCCCCGTCCGCCACGCGATGCTGCAGAGGCGTGTCAGCCAAGACAGCCCAACAGCATCTAGAGACTTGAGATACACCTGCTCAGTGCTTCCTGCTCAGTGCTACCTGCTCAGTGCTTCCTGCTGGCTAAGTGTTTGGTGTAGCTATGGATTAGCTGTTTGCTAGTACTGTTTGCTAAGTTAGCTGCTGTACCTCTCTGCTCTTGCAGAGCCTGTTTGCTGTTTGTTTGCTGTTTGCTGTTCCATATTATCCATTTTAGATAGTTTTTCATACTTTTTTGCAGCTCTCGGAAAGTGGAGTAGCTGTCTTCTCCAGCTGGTTTGTTTGCTGTTTGGTGTAAGTTATTTTATTCTACACAAAAACGGTGAGTATCTGTTTAACCATGTCTGCTGCTGGTCTGTTTGCTTGCTCAGAGTGTGGCATGTTTAGTGTAAACCCCTTTTCCAGCTCTAGTGATAATAATAGTGATAGTGTTTGTACTAAGTGTCAGATAGTTAGCTCCCTGCTGGAAAAGGTGGACAAGTTAGAGGTGTGTATCCGGGTTTTACTGAAGGACAGAGAGTTAGAATCAGTATTAGCAGCCCCAGGTGCCTCAGGGAGTGTCAGCACTGTGAGTCCTCACAGCGGGGCGAATGGGTGACGTCTAGGCGGCATAGTCACAAAGGCAAGGCTAAGGCCAAAGCTGACCCACAGAAACACCACTCCCCTCCTGTTTATGTGTTAAACAGGTTTGCCCTGCTCAGCAAAACACCCGTTGAGGAGCCTGTTCAAAGAACTCTGGTTGTAGGAGATTCTATTGTCCAACATGTGAAAAAAGCTGGTCCATTAGGGGCACCAGTGGTCACAGTTAGCTGTTTACCAGGAGCCAGGGCACCAGACGTTAGTGGCCATCTTAAATTAGCAAATAGGAAATATTCAAGGATAGTTATCCATGTAGGGGCCAATGATATACGTCTGCGGCCGAGTGAAGTTAAAGTTAAAATTAAAGATGTGATTAAACTGGCCCAGACAATGTCCGATGCCGTAATTTGCTCTGGCCCCATCCCGATGCGGCGTGGCGCTAAAGCCTACAGTAGGCTTACAGCGTTGAATTGCTGGATGTCCAAGTGGTGTTCAGAAAACAATGTGGGCTTTATAGATATTTGGGGTAATTTCGAGGGCAAGCCTGGTCTTATAGGTAGGGATGGTGTCCACCCCACGCGGGAGGCTGCTGCCTTACTTTCGTGCCCATAGTCTGTTAGTTAGTCGGCAGAGTAGCATTAGCAGCTGCTGACGTACCACAGCCGGGAACAGGCCGCAGACAGACCGGCTAAACCGACCGTCTGTGAGTTGCTTTGAGACCTCACCGACGTTCAACAGTATTGAGACTGTGTCTGTGTCCCCGAACTAAAGCTAAACACAGAAAAACTAAAACAGCCTGTCCTAAAAACTTAATCAATATCCAGACTTCATATTTAAATGATAAAAGTATCACCTCAAATCTAAAGTTTACTCAATATTAGATCACTCAGTTCAAAGGCCGTCACTGTGAATGAAATTATAAATGATCAGAAGATCAATGTTTTGTGCCTCAGTGGAACAGACCAGATGAACACCTGGCACTTAATGAAGCCACACCTGAAGGTTATAATTAAGTGCACAACCCTGACTGTCAGGTAGAGGAGGTGGAGTCTGTATAATTTACCAAAATATCTTATAAATTAATCAGAGACTCTATAACACCTTCACATCCTCTGAATGTCTGTCTGTTAACTTCATTAATCCAGACACACACAAGAACATACTGTCAGTAATTAATCTATACAGACCTGCAGGACTGACTCAGAGTTTTTAAAGAATTTAGTGAATTTGCTGCAGACGTATCAGTCTGATAAAGTAATAACTGTAGATTTTAATATTCACTTTGAGAAGGTAGACGATCCTTTAAAAAAGGCATTTACCTCAATCCTAGATTCTGTAGGTATTATCCAGAATGTAACCGGGCCGACACATTACTGTAATCACACTCTGGATCTGGTTCTGTCATGGGTGTTGTCTCAAATAACTTAAATACTCTTCCCCAAACCACAGCAATCTCAGATCATTATTTAAATTCCTTTGAGCTACAGCTTAGCCAAAATGTAAGTACGTCCCCTCATTACTGCATGAAGCGTTTAATAAGATCAACTACAGCCCAACAAATTACTGAAAACCTACCTGATTTATTAACACCAGATTATTATCCAACAGATCCAGAGGAATTAGATAAATTAACCAACTGTTTACATAATAACCTCAGATCAACACTGGACAATGTAGCACCACTTAAATATAAAAAATTAAGACAGAAGAAAATCACCCCATGGTACAACGATCCGACTCGTACCTTAAAACAGTCAGCACGAAGGCTAGAACGGAAATGGCGTTCCACTAAACTGGAAGTGTTCCACTCAGCTTGGAAGAACAGCCTAATTGACTATAGAAGGGCTCTAACTAGAGCTCGTTCAGATTATTTATCCACAATGATCGAAAAGAACAAAAACAATCCCAGAGTACTTTTCAGTGCGATCAGGCAGGTACACCACCGACGATTCCATCAAAGTTCACCAGTAACATATTTATGGACTTTTTCAATCATAAAATAGAAAATATTAGACAGAAAATTCAACCCATAATATTAAATCCAAACAGTTTGTCTTCTGGTGTGGCTGATATAGAACAAAATATAGATATAGAAGAAAAGTTGGAAACCTTTCACCCACTTCCACAGTCAGAATTAGAGAAAATTATTTACTCCTCAAATTCCACCACCTGCTGTTTAGATGCAATACCATCAAACCTACTTAAAGACGTGCTGCCAGCTATAATCAAACCTCTCTTAACAATAGTAAACTCTTCTCTTAGTCTAGGTTACATACCTAAAGCTTTTAAAGTAGCAGTCATTAAACCACTGCTCAAGAAAGCAAATCTGAATCAGAGTGTACTCGATAATTACAGACCTATTTCTAATTTACCATTTATATCTAAGGTTTTAGAAAAAGCTGTGGCCCAACAACTGTGCAGATACCTGCACAAGAATCACATATATGAAAAGTTCCCTCAAGGCTCTATTTTAGGACCACTACTGTTCACTCTTTACATGCTACCCCTTGGCACAGTAATACACAGACATGGCATTAATTTCCACTGTTATGCAGATGATACTCAATTGTATATATCAACCAAACCTGATGACAAAACTAGATTAAAGAAAATGGAAGACTGTATAAAAGACATAAAATCTTGGATGGGGCATAACTTCCTCCTTCTAAATAGTAAGAAAACAGAGGTCCTCCTTTTGGGTCCTAAAATTGCAAGAAATAAATGATCAGACTTGATGCTAAATCTGGCCGATTTCTCAGTTGTACCTAGTTCAGTAGCCAAAAATCTTGGCGTCATAATTGATTCAGATTTATCGTTTGACCTACACATAGGTAATATTACTAGGACCGCTTTTCTCCATCTTCGTAATATTTCCAGGTTTAGAAAAGCCCTGTCCTTACACACTGCTGAAAAACTGGTGCTTTTATTACCTCAAGGTTAGATTACTGCAATGCACTATTGTCAAGTTCTTCAATCAGGAACCTAAACAGACTTCAGTTCAAAATGCTGCAGCCAGTGTCTTAACTAAACCCAGAACATCTGACCACATCAGTCCAATACTATCAGCACTGCACTGGCTGACGGTCAGATTCTGTATTGATTATAAAATTATTTTACTTACATATAAAGCCCGACATGGACTCGCTCCTGAATACTTACAGGATCTAATTCACCTTTATGAGCAACCACGATCTCTCAGATCACAGGGTGCTGGCTTCCTATTAGTTCCCAGAATTCAGAAGACCACAGCAGGGGGACGAGCCTTTTCTCACAAAGCCCCCCAGCTCTGGAATAACCTTCCAGATAATGTTCGGGACTCAGACACAGTCTCAGTCTTCAAGTCTAGGCTGAAAACTTACTTGTTCAGTGTAGCATTTGGTCATTAATGTCTTAGCTTAGTTACAGGCTGCAGATCCAGGGGTTCATGGACACTGAGGTTCATGATAAACTGGGATTTATGATAAACTGGGATTTATGATAAACTGGGATTTATGGTAAACTGGGATTTATGGTAAACTGGAATGTTGGTGCTGCCATCTGACTCCTTCTTGCGATCACTCTGGTTTGTGACAGTGGAGCAGTTAGACGCCAATGTTTCAGGATGCTCCATGTTTATGTTACCTTCTGGTTCTCTCCTTAGTTACGCTGTTATAGTTAGATCTGTCTGAGTCACTCGCCACACTCTGGTAATGTTTACATTCTCTGTTCTCTTTTTAAATTTCAAACTAATTCTTCTCTGTATCTTGTCCAAGTTAACGATCCCTGATACATGTCTACATTGGCTCTCCACCTTCCACCTACCTGGACCTGGACTAGTTTCCACCCTGCCATGGACTAGCTGCTCACCCACCACAACCAACTGTAGAAATCTACTGTTAATATTATGTCCACCAGAGAATTAACATTACTTCAGTACCCGAGTAATAGAACGGAGATGTAGGGGTCCAGTGTCCCCTAACTATGTATAAATAGTTTGACCAGAGGAGGATGTGTCCTCCCCTTGTGAGCCTGGTTCCTCCCAAGGTTTCTTCCTTGCTGAGGGATTTTTTCCTTGCCACTGTCCCCATGTGGCTTGATCACGAGGGGATCTGTCATCTATACTTTATTTCTGTTTTAACCTTTCTTATTTATTTATTAATTTTTTAACTTCAGTTGTGAAGAGCACTATAAAAATAAATTTTGAATTGAATTGAATTGAATTACACCGGGCGGAGCTTATCCACCCCTGGGACCCCACCACTGAGGAGCTTGCAGACCACCTCAGTGACTTCGGCCCGGGTGATGGGCGAGTCCACCTCAGAGTCCTCAGCCTCACCTTCTTCACTGGAAGACGTGACAGTGGGGTTGAGGAGATCCTCAAAGTATTCCTTCCACTGCCCAATGATATCCCGAGGTCAACAGCTCCCCACCCGCACTGTAAACAGTGTCAGCAGGATACTGCTTCCCCCTTCTGAGGCGCCGGATGGTTTGCCAGAATCGCTTTAGGGCTGACCAATAGTCCTTCTCCAAGGCCTCTCTGAACTACTCCCAGCACCTGGTTTTTGCCTCCTTGACTGCCCAAGCTGCAGCACGCTTAACCCCCGGTACCTGTCGGCTGCATCGTAAGACCCAGAGGCCAGCATGGCCCGATAGGTCTCCTTCTTCAGCTTGACGGCATCCCTTACTTCTGGTGTCCACCACCGGGTTTGGGGAATGCCGCCACGGCAGGCACCTGCAACCTTATACCCACAGCTCCGGACGGCCCCGTCAACAATGGAGGCTGAGAACCTGGTCCACTCAGACTCGATGTCCCCAGCCTCCCCAGGTAGCTGTAAGAAGGACTCCCGGAGGTGGGAGTTGAAAGCTTCTCTGACAGGGGGCTCAGCCAGATGATCCCAGCAGACCTTAAGAACACATTTCAGCCTGCCAGGTCTCTCCAGCTATCCCTTCGCCATTGGTTCCAACTCACCACCAGGTAGTGATCGGTTGACAAGCTCTGCCCCTCTCTTCACCTGAGTGTCCAAGACATGGGGCCAGAGATCAGATGAGAGGACAACAAAGTCTATCATTGATCCTGGTGCCATGTGCACTTATGAACGCCCCTATGCTCGAACATGGTGTTCGTTATGGACAATCCGTAACTGGTACAGAAGTCCAATAACAGAACTCCACTCGGGTTCTGATCGGGGAGGCCATTCCTCCCAATCACCCCTCTCCAGGTGTCACTGTTGTCACCCACATGGGCATTGAAGTCCCCCAGCAGAACAATGGAGTCCCCAGTTGGGGCACTTTCCAGTACCCCCCCTAAGCACCCCAAGAAGGTCTGGTACTCCGCACTGCTGTTTGGCCCGTAGGCACAAACTACAGTCAGAGTCCTCCCTCCTACCCAAAGGTGCAGAGAGGCGACCCTCTCGTTCACTGGGGTAAACTCCAACACGAGACGGCTGTGCTGGGGAGCTATAAGCAAGCCCACACAAGCCTGACGTCTCTCACCCTGGGCAACTCCAGAGTTGTGGAGGGTCCAACCCTTCTCAAGGAGTTGGGTTCCAGAGCCCAAGCAGTGCGTGGAAGTGAGCCCGACTATCTCTAGCCAGTACCTCTCAACCTCTCGCACAAGTTCTGGCTCCTTCCCCCCCAGCGAGGTGACGTTCCACGTCCCAACAGCCAGCCGCTGTGTCCAGGGATCGAGCCGCCGAGGACCGTGCCCTCAACCGCCACCCAATCCACAAAGCACCCGACCCCAATGGTTTCCTCTGTGGGTGGTGGGCCCACAGGAGGAGTGGCCCACCTTGCCTCTTCGGGCTGGGCCTGGCCGGGCCCCATGGGCAAAGACCCAGCCACCAGGCGCTCGCTCCCGAGCCCCAAACCCAGGCCTGGCTCCAGGGAGGGGCCCTGGTTGCGCCATACCAGGCGAGGTTGCGGGGCCTTTATTATATTGTTTCATTAGGGTCTTTGAACTGCACTTGGTCGGGCCTGTCACCTTGGACCTGTTTGCCATGGGAGACCCTGATAGGGGCTAAGAACCCCCGGGCAACATAGCTCCTTGGATCATTCTGGCACTCAAGTGTGGAGCACAAGGTCATTATCAGTGTTTGTTAGCACTGCTGTGTTTTGGTACTCAATGTACTAGGCTGAGTGATGGACTCTGAAGAGGGATAAATGAATAGTGGTTTTAAAATGCTATTGCTTTGCTTATGGACAGACTGAATATAATGAACATAGGTAGCACGCTAAGGTTGTTAGGCAAAGCTAGACACTGACCAAACCGAGAGGCTGGCTAAAATAGTCTCCGGACCAGGTGAAGGCAATCAGAACTCAGGTGATTGTGAACGTGTGTGAGTCATATGATTGGATAGGTGACGAACTGAGGGATTATGGGAAATGGAGTCCGGAGAGACTGAGGGGTGCATGACACCCCCTCTGTAAAATGTTATCATTGAGCCAAAATACATTTGATATCTAAAGTTTAATTATATAGTTTTCCACTGAAGCTATGAGTCCGATGGTGCTATTCAAGATGCATTTAAATAAATTTAGCAGAATTATGTTAGATGTAATTAATGAAAAAACAAAACATAACCCACACAGGTAAGTATGTAAGTATGTATAGGAATGTGTATGGTGGTGGTTAAGTGGTAAGGTGACGCCCTACTGCCCATGCCACACATGGCATTGATGCCCAAATAAGGAGATCCTAAGACACTGCTTCCCTGTATCTGCCCCTAAATGTGACCTTCCCCTAACAGTGGTTACATAGTGACCTGACCAGGTGTACAAGTGTATGCTTGTTTCCAAAAGTAACCTGTGCAGGTGTGCAAGTGTGTACCAGCTCCTGACAGTGACACTAGCAGGTGTGCAAGGGCATACCGTCTCCTAACTGCTACCTGACCAGATGTACTAGTGTATGGTTGCTTCCAAATGTAATGTGCAGATTTTCAAGTGTGTACCTGTTCCTTAACATGACCTATGCTGGAGTATAAGAGTGTACCTGCTCCTTTGAGGTGCACCAGCATGAGGTACTGGATGAAGAGTTTCTTAACAGTGATTAATAGGGATGTTCTCTGGTCGCTACATTCATTCTGATTTCAGTTCATTTACATGAGGACTGCTATGGATTTTTAATACATCACCGCCATCTACTGGATTTAATCTTAACTACAGTATCAAACAGACTTAAAATATTGGTTAATTATGAAATATTATTGCATTTTGAAAACTTGAATATTTGGATATGTGTTCTAATACTCATACAAGCATGTACAACCTGTCAAAATCTATTATAATTCTAGTTTATTTATTTAGTAGTGGTGTCACTGCAATGTGTGATGTATTCTCAGACCTGTAGACATCCTCATTAAAGCCTCCTTCATGATCCTGTCTGATGGAACATCTTTGGCTCTTAGGAAACTCATCTGTCAAAAGAAGAGGATCAGTTCAATGAGAGTGTATTTAACGTGTAAACAACACAAGCAGGGTAAAACTGGGGTCAGAGTCAGGGTGCTGAGTGTTGTAGAGGTGTCTCACCTTGCCACATGTGGCCTTCTCACCCTTCATCCACAGCTCACTCACCTGTGCCCTGCAGTCAGGAGTGTACCCAATTTGGAGACATGGTAAGACATACATTCTGAATACTAATGAGCAAAGTGACTTTTATTTTATCTGATTCCACTTTCTGAGTAACATAAGCACACATGCTCACCTGCAGGGGTAAAACTAAACTGTCACATCAGCCTGAAATCAGAACTGACCCCTGTCTCTGATTCCTGTTTACTTGACATATTCATCATATCAACCCATTTAATTCTTTTTCCACCTATGAATTTTTGATGATGTCACCATCCACCAGTGGGTGGGACCAAATCAAATTAATCAGTGATGTCAATTTAGAGTCTAATATGGACTGTTAAAAAGAGGGATCTTCAAAAAAGTCAACCTCAGAGCAGCTTCACAGAAATCAAAAAATAAAAAGGTTAACAACACAGTAACAAATATAAGTGACAGATCCTCTAGTGAGCAAACCAAAGGGCGACAGTGCAGGAAAAAAGTCCCTCAGAGCTGGAGGAAGAGGCTGTGGCTTGACAGCAAGTTGGACTGGTCATGTACCATCGAACACCTGTACAGAAAGGGACAGAGCGGCTGTACTTTCAGAGGAGGCTACGGTCCTTCAACATCTGCAGGAAACTCCTGGGGATGTTTTATCAGTCCGTGGTTGCCAGTGTCCTGTTCTACACTGTGGTGTGCTGGGGGGGCAGCATATCCAAGAAGGACACACACAGGCTGGACAAACTGATCAGGCGGGCTGGCTCTGTGGTTGGCACATAGCTGGACTCTCTGGTCAGTGGCAGAGAACAGGACTCTGAAGAAACTACTGGACATTATGGACAATGCCAGTCATCCTCTACACACTGTCATCAGCCACCAGAGGAGCCTGTTCAGTGAGAGATTGTCCTTCCCAAGTGCAGGACCAATAGACTTAAAAACTCTTTTGTCCCGCACGCCATCAGACTGTACACCTCCTCTCTGGAGTAACTCACAGTAGCTCACCAACCAGTAACTCACAACCCATAACTCACAACCCACAACCACAACACAACTGGACTTGGTGCAATAAACAGTTCAAAGTGCAATTATAATAACAACATCACCAGCAACACCACCTCCTACTGGACTCTTTTTGCACTATTCATGTATATATTGTATAATGTAATATAGTCTCTGTATTAAATATTCTTTATATGTATATAATGTTTCCTTACTAATTATTATCTCTTTCTTTGAGGTCCTTCTCAGATTAGGCAGAAGAGCTTGAGGTTAGGACCTAATCAGTTCAGGCCAGTGGGTCATCATTAACTTGGAAAAGGTACAGAGATGAATTAGTTTGAAATTTAAAAAGAGAATACAGAATATAAACATTACCAGAGTGTGGCGAGTGACTCTGACAGAGAGACAAGTAAGTTTTCAGCCTAAACTTGAAGACTGAGACAGTGTCTCAGTCCTGAACATTAGCTGGAAGGTTATTCCAGAGCTGGGGGGCTTTGTCAGAAAAGGCTCGTCCCCCTGCTGAGCTCTTCTGAATTCTGGGAACTAATAGGAAGCCAGCACCCTGTGATCTGAGTGATCGTGATGGCTCATAAAGGTGGATTATATCTTGCAGGTTCTCAAGAGTGAGTCTGTGTAGGTGTAACAGAGTTAAATTGGCACCATTCATTTTGAGTTTCACCAAAATCAAATTATTATTTTTCATGTATAAGACATGTATAATTAGTTATTTAAAATTTAATAAAATAAGTTAAAAATATTTTTAGGGAACCTTTCTTTTTTTGTGTTGATGTCACTGCAGGCCGTGTCCCTCTGGTTGTTGCCGTACCTCCATCAGTTTGAGTGAGAACTCTGAGATGGACGGTTGGTAGTTTTTATAGCTCTTCATTTGTGGAAATATTCAAGCCACATTGTATCAAAGTTTATATTTATATTCATTTCTTACTGCTGTGTATTAATTAGCACATGGTTTTAGGCATAAGTGCTGATTTTGTGGCCACTGTTCGGACACGTGCTTCGGTCTGACCGAGTGGTACATGTGTGCATGTGGCGGGAAATGTGTACAGATGAGTTGATATATAAACTCCTAACTTTACACTCTGTTTAGAGATGTCCAGTGTGTGGAGCCTGCAACGTTCTTCACAATTGAAGAAAGACATTTTATAATCTGTTTCAGGATAAACAGTGGACAGAGAGTCCTTGTGTTGAGTTGAATCTGTGGGCCAGTACGGGATCGGGTCACATGGGTTACATAGGGCTTTATATGTATGTTTTATAAACATTTATAAATTGTAAATATGTACATTTAATAATCAATATGGAATTTGAACGGAAGCCAGTGCAGTGCTGAGAGTATTGGACTGATGTGGTCAGATGTTCTGGTTTAGTCAGACTCTGGCTGCAGTACTTTGAACTGAAGTCCATTTAGGTTCCTGCTTGAAGAACCTGACAGCAGTGCATTACAGTAATCTAACCTTGAGGTGATAAAAGCAGCAGTCTTTCAGCAGTGTGAAGGACAGGACATTTCTTAACCTGGAGACATTATGAAGATGAAGAAAAGCTGTCCTAGTAAAATTACCTGTGTGTTGGTCAAACGAGAAATCCGAATCAATTATGACACCAAGATTTGTGGCTACTGAAGCAGGTATAACTGAGAAATCGGCCAGATTTAGTATCAAGTCTGATCATTTATTTCTTGCAATTTTAGGACCCAAAAGGAGGACCTCTGTTTTGTTACTATTTAGAAGGAGGACGTTATGCAACATCCAAGATTTTATGACTTTTATACAGTCTTCCATTTTCTTTAATCTAGTTTGATCATCAGGTTTGGCTGATATTTATAGTTGAGTATCGTCTGTGTTCACCTCTGTCTTCCGTTCTTGTTCTAGTTGTTGTTGCTGTTTGTTATGTTTGTTTTGGATCTGCCTCCTCCCTTCCCAGCTGTGTTAATCAGTGTGTCCCAGGTGTGTCCAATGTTGTCTTGTATTTAAGACCCTTCCTTTCAGTCAGTCTTTGCTAAGATTTGCTAAGAGCTTTGAGCCTGACATGGTGAGAGGTGAAGCATTCTGGGACAAGGTCAATGGGGGGTCTTGACTGAAGGACATGTCAGATATTTGGCAGTTCCTGAACTATAGGTGAAGGACCGCTCAGCCCAACCACCATATCTCAGCAGCTTCAGTGGGTAAAACCACCTGACCTCTGCAGGCTGCAGCAGGGATGATCGCTCAGCCAGAGGGCGGAGTCTGCCATCAGTGACCCTATCCAGGGGGTGGAGTCTGCCACCTGTGATCCTGTCCAGAGGGCAGGGTCAGCCGATTGTGTTCTGGATTCAAGATCGGAGTTTGCCGCCTGTGATCCAATGGTTGCTGAGATGGCCACACCAGCAACAACCTCTGCACCCCAGTCCAAGTCACTCAGGAGGTCGACAACAGGACAGTTTCAAAATGCATCAACCTCCAAAACTGCGCCCAGTCCGGCTCCACAAACTTTTGCAACATTAGCCAGATCTGGGCCCATACCAGAACTCCCATGCACTCATCATTACATAATTCAGTATGTTCCCAGTTAAAGTTACACAAGTCATGAAGGAATCCCTGCTCAACAAATGTCTTCATGTTACATTTATTCACAAAACAGGGTTTAGTTTTAGGTACCTTTGCATTTCTGACTGCAGCAATCACACAATGGTCACTGATATCATTTGCGAAAACAGCTGTGGAAGAATACTTGTGTGGAACATTGGTCAGGAACAAGTCAATTAATGAAGATTTGTTTGGAAATTTTAGATTGGGATGTGTGGGACTCAATAAGCTGTGTGAAGTTAAGTGTAACTGTGTCTCATTCTGTCCCCTGTACACCCCTGAACTCCGGCTACTGAAAGCCAAAGCTCGTCAACTTGAGCGTCTCTATAGAAAATCTGGTCTCACTGTCCACAAAGAAATGCACAAAACCCACGTCCTAAATTATAAGGACAAAATTGTTCAAGAAAAATCACTGAACTACTCTGGGCTAATCAGTTCTAATGAAGGAAACACCAAAACACTGTTCTCTCTAGTTAACAGATCTCTCCAACCTACAGCCTCTCTACCTTCTCACTTCTACTCAACAGACTCCTGTAACTCCCTAATGATGTTCTTTAGTGAAAAAAATCTGTAAAATCCACCAAGACATCCTTCCCAATCCCTCGCCTCTCCCTTTCTCTGTACCTCGTCTACACAGTCAGTCTCTCTCCCATTTTCAACTCCCATATTCAACTGTTATTTCTAATCTTATTGTCAAATCAAAACCTTCTACCTGCCAGCTTGATCCTTTCCCTACAGTCTTAGTTAAATCTTGTCTTTCCTCACTGCTACCCCTCATAACTGCCATTATCCATTCCTCACTTACTTATGGAATTGTCCCGTCACTCTTTAAAACAGCAGCCATCAATCCCATCTTGAAAAAACCTGGTTCAGATCCCAACAACTTTAATAACCTCCGCCCCATTTCAAACCTCCCTTTCATTTCCAAAATACTCGAAAAAGTCGTTGCCACTCAACTCCATACCTATCTATCCCAAAACTCCCTTTATGAAATATTCCAGTCTGGTTTCCGTCCCCTTCATAGCACAGAAACTGCCCTTATCAAAATCACCAATGTCCTTCTTATGGCAGCTGACTCCGGTTCATTCTCCATTCTGATACTTCTTGATCTAAGTGCAGCCTTTGACACCATCTCTCATTCTATCCTCCTCAGTGGACCATCCTCCATAGGCATCAACCATATCGCACTCGACTGGTTTCACTCATATCTCTCTGGCCGCACTCAGTTCGTTCAGCTTAAATCCTTCAGATCCCAGCCTTCCCCTGTTCTTTTCGGAGTGCCCCAGGGTTCTGTGCTCGGGCCCCAGGGTTCTGTGCTTGGGCCCCAGGGTTCTGTGCTCGGGCCCCAGGGTTCTGTGCTCGGGCTCCTCCTCTTCCTCATTTACCTTCTGCCCCTTGGAAATATATTTTGTTCTTTTAACATTGATTTTCACTGCTATGCGGATGACACCCAGCTCTACTTCTCAAGTAAACCAGGCACTCTGTCTCCACCCTCATCTCTCACAAACTGTTTATCTGAAATTAAAACCTGCTTCACTTCTAACTTCCTAAAACTCAATAGTGATAAAACAGAAATTTTACTCTGCGGTTCTAAATCCACACTATCTAAAGTTGACAGCTTCTCCATCCAAATCGACAGCTCCTTAGTCTGCCCCTCACCTCAGGTTAAGAGTCTGGGTGTCGTACTAGATAGCTCCCTATCCTTTCACTCTCACATCTGTAATATAACCCGGTCTGCATATTTTCATCTCCGTAACATCAGTCGTTTACGTCCCTCTCTCACCCCCCACGCTGCATCTATTCTTGTCCATAGTCTTGTCACCTCCCCTATTGACTACTGTAACTCTCTTTTCTTAGACCTGCCTCACAAATCCCTCCATAAGCTTCAGTTGGTTCAAAATGCAGCAGCTCGTATCATTTCCAAAACTCCGTCTTCTCATCACATTACACCTGTCCTTCAGCATCTCCACTGGCTTCCGGTTAAATATAGAATCAATTACAAAATACTTCTCTATACATTCAAGGCCATCCATAATCTCGCCCCCTTATATCTCTCTAATCTCCTCACTATCGCACCCTCCTTCCGCTCGCTCAGATCCTCCTCTTCCATCCATCTCTCTGTCCCCTCTGCCCGTCTGAGTACCATGGGTCTCAGAGCTTTCAGCCGCTCTGCCCCTAAACTCTGGAACTCCCTCCCACCCGACATCCGTAACATTGATTCTCTACCTCTCTTTAAATCTAGACTCAAAACTCATCTGTTCAGTGTAGCATATTCTCTATAATTCTCGCTTTAATTTCTCTAAAATTTCCCCCTAAATGGATGTGTTGTGTTTTCTGTATGTCTGTTTCTATCATTTTTGTAAAGTGTCCTTGAGTGTTCTGAAAGGCGCTTATAAATCAAATGTATTATTATTATTATTACAGACAGCCTTGAAAGCATCACGTGAGCAATTAAACCAATCCCAATCCCAAGTCACCGGTCACAATTATTTTACTGTAGTTCACGTCAGCTAAAAACTTAGAAAGACAGACAAAGAGGTGAGGGTCTCAGCAACAGCTAATGGTAGTCTATAACAACCCACCACAGTTAGAGAGAACCCAGTTGACACCCCAAGATTAATAATTTGGACTGCAAAACTTTCACATCAAACTTAGATTTGCAGTAAATCACAACCCCGCCCCCTTTCTTGGGACCAGTCAGTCCTGAATACATACTTAATAGAAATGGCATTATCAGAACAGGATTTACTAAGCCATGTTTCAGACAAGACAATGTAACAAGACACAACCAATAGTCATAGTTAAAAGAGTCCACATAAGAAAGAGATGGTGCTTGGCCAATTGACCTGCTAAACAAAGCAGCTGTTAAATGGTTTGGAACAATCAAAGGGGGTTACACCTTCCCTGCTGTGCACTCCCCAATGGACTTGCTCAAGTCCCTAAGAGTCACAGCAGCAACAAGCAAAGCCAGGAAGAAATGGATTGCCCTTAAATGGACTTCACTCCAGAGAGAGTGGAGTGACAAGTGTCTCCACTTGTCATCAGTGTTGACAGAAGACCCTGGACACCAAGACCTACTGCCGCAATGAAAACTGTCGTGGGATACAAGGGCAGTTTTGTGGTCCCTGTCTTCGTAATCGATACGGTGAGGATGTGAAGACTGCCCTTCTTGATCCGCAGTGGCATAGTCCTCCCTGTCGTGGAATCTGCGACTGCAGCTTCTGTCGGCAGTGTGATGGTCGCTGTCCAACTGGAATTCTGTTTCCACTGGCACAGTACCACAGCTTTTCTGATGTTCACTTCTACCTCTGCAGTCTTCGTAATTAACTAAACAAGGATGAAGTCCTTTAACAGGAATGATGCATTTGGACTCATGGTGGGAAAACTCCTTTTTTATGGAATTTTACTTTTAAAATGTTTCATTAAAGTTTCACTTGTCTTTCACGTTGACTTTATTTATTAAGGGTTTAAAAATTTTGCCCATAAATGTCCACATTTTAACACTTCCTGTATGTTTCAAAGATCGTGGTGAATTCATTAAAATCTTCAGTGTGGATTAATAAAATAAAAAATCCTTAATTTCCCTGAGGGAACCCTTCAAAGGATCAATAAAGTTCTATCCTATCCTCCTATCCTAGTACTTGAAAGTCAGTGTATCCAGCTGGGAGTAAGCTACAGCTGCAGAGCTGATAGAGACTACTGGTTGGAGGACCAGTCATCATTGACTGATGCAGGGTCAGTTGATGCTTGTAGCCTGTTAGGAGCTGGAAAGTCTATTGGAGGCTGGTAGCCTGGTGGAGGCTAGCTGCAGCAGAACTGAAGGCTGGTAGCCTGGTGGAGGCCAGCGACTGTAGAGCTGGAGACCCATTGCCAGGTGAAGGCCAGCTGCTACAGAGCTAGTGGCAGTCCAGCAGAAACCGGCCACTGCAGAACTGGAGGCTCTGGATTAGGGTTAGTGTTGGCTCTGTCTGTAGGCCTTGTTTCTACATGTGGTACTACATGTTATATTTTTATGTTTTAGTTTTAATACATTTGCAAAAAATATATTTTTTTCTCACTTTGTCACTACAGGGTATTGTGTGTAGAATTTAATGGAACAATTAATTTAATCCATTTTGGAACAAGGCTGTAACATGCTGTGAATTGTTTCTAGATGCTCTATAATATGCTTTTTGTCAATGAAACCACTATTTTCATAATCACACTTTAATGTGTAATCACATTATAATCACACCTCTAAAAAAGAAGTCTGGAACTGAAAATGTTATAGGATATGTCCATAAAGTCTCTGAATTGAAGCAAACTGGTGCCAGTAAAAAATAATGAATTTACTGCAGTTCACGAAGAGGCAGACCACACTTCTCATAACCCTATTAATTAGAGGTACCAAATTTGTTGTGGGAGTGCAAAGGAATGCAATTAATGACAGGCTAAAAAGTCAACCCTCTACCATAAAACATAATGGAAGTAGCAGTATGTTCATTGTAAGGTCATGGATAAGGGAGTCTGCCTTAAATGTAAATGTAAATGTAAATGTAAATGTCATTTCACTGTTTTGCTCATTTTGGCCCACAAGCAAAATATTAAAATGTGGAATCAGTGGGCTTAATGGTTTGCCTAACACTAACCCTAAACCTAAACCTAATCATGATCTGGACACTAACTGTAAGGCTTAGAGGTACCAAATTTGATGTTGAGGTTCACAAGTTTGTCCCTGATGTCATTAAAGAATTAACCCTCTAGATTAAAACATGAAAGAAGTAGCTCTATGTTCATTGTAGGATCACAAAACATCATGGCTTTACTTGTATTTGGTCTCCAAGCAACATATTAAAATTTTTAATCACTGGGCCTTACTGTTTTCCTAACCCTAACCCTAAACTTAATCATGATCTGAAGACTATTAGGACTATAAGAGTCTATTTTAGGACCACTACTGTTCACTCTTTACATGCTTCCTCTTGGCACAGTAATAAACAGACATGGCATTGACGTCCACTGTTACACAGATGATACTCAACTGTAAATATCAGACAAACCTGATGATCAAACTAGATTAAAGAAAATGGAAGACTGTATAAAAGACATCAAATCTTGGATGTTGCATAACGTCCTCCTTCTAAATAGTAACAAAACAGAGCTCCTCCTTTTGGGTCCTAAAATCGCAATAAATAAATGATCAGACTTGATACTAAATCTGACCGATTTCTCAGTTATACCTGCTTCAGTAGCCACAAATCTTGGTGTCATAATGGATTCAGATTTATCATTTGACCAACACTTTTGTAAGTCGCTCTGGATATGGGTGTCTGCTAAATGCCGTAAATGTACATGTAGGACCGCTTTTCTTCGTCTTCGTAATAGATTGATTGATATATACTTTATTGATCCCTTTGAGAGAAAAACAATAGCAGTATACATGGGGTAAGTTAAGAAAAGCCCTGTCCTTGAACACTGATGAAAAACTGCTGCTTTTATTACCTCAAGATTAGATTACTGTAATGCACTGCTGTCAGGTTGTTCAAGCAGGAACCTAAACAGACTTCAGTTCAAAATGCTGCAGCCAGTGTCCTAAACTTAAACTAGAACATCTGACCACATCAGTCCAATACTATCAGCACTGCACTGGCTGACGGTCAGATTCTGTATTGATTATAAAATTCTTTTACTGACATATAAAGCACGACACGGCCTCGCTCCTGAATACTTACAGGATCTAATTCACCTTTATGAGCCACCACCATCACTCAGATCACAGGGTGCTGGCTTCCTATTAGTTCCCAGAATTCAGAAGATCTCAGCAGGGAGAAGAGCCTTTTCTCACAGCTCTGGAATAACCTTCCAGATAATGTTCAGACTCAGACACCGTCTCAGTCTTCAAGTCTAGGCTGAAAACTTACTTGTTCAGTGTAGCATTTGGTCATTAATGTCTTAGCTTAGTTACAGGCTGCAGATCCATGGGTTCATGGACACTGAGGTTCATGGTAAACTGGGATTTATGATAAACTGGGATTTATGGTAAACTGGGATTTATGGTAAACTGGGATGTTGGTGCTGCCGTCTGACTCCTTCTCGCGATCACTCTGGTTTGTGACGGTGGAGCAGTTAGACGCCAATGTCTCAGGATGCTCCATGTTTATGTTCTTCTGGTTCTCTCCTTAGTTACGCTGTTACAGTCAGATCTGCCGGAGTCACTCGCCACACTCTGGTAATGTTTACATTCTCTGTTCTCCATAAATCTAAACATGAAACTAATTCATCTCTGGATCTTTAATGAGTTAACGGTGACCCACCAGCCAGAACTGGATAAGGACCAAACCTCAAGGTCTTCTGCCCCATCTGAGAAGGACTCCAAGCTCCCCTGATACATGTATACATTGGCTCTCCACCTTCCACCTACTGGACCTGGACTAGTTTCCCACACTGCCATGGACTAGCTGCTCACCCACCATCACCAACTGTAGAAATCTACTGTTAATATTATGTCCACCAGAGAATTAACATTACTTCAGTACCCGAGTAATAGAACAGAGATGTAGGGGTCCAGTGTCCCCTAACTTTGTATAAGAAGTTTGTCCAGAGGAGGATGTGTCCTCCCCTTGTGAGCCTGGTTCCTCCCAAGGTTTCTTCCTCCAGTTGAGGGAGTTTTTCCTTGCCACTGTCGCCATGTGGCTTTCTCACTAGGGGATCTGTCATTTATACTTTATTTCTGTTTTAACCTTTCTTATTTATTTATTTATTTATTTATTTATTTATTTATTTATTTATTTATTTATTTATTTATTTATTTATTTTCTGTGAAGCTGCTCTGTGACAACCTCAGTTGTGAAGAGCTCTATAAAAATAAATTTTGATTTGATTTGATTTGATTCTTGTTGTGTTGTTTGATGATTGTGGTGGTATGTTTCCATGTGGTTTGTTTGCTTATCTGTTTCCCAGAGTTCATGGTAGTCTGTTTGTTTTTGTATCCAAAATTTAATCTAAACCCCTGTGTGTATGTCCACCTCCCTTGTCTATGTTTTCATCAGATCAGCACACAGTCGTTACACCGGAGATTGATTTATGAATACAAATAAGCCAGTGTGCTTCTCTTTGTCCTGCCAGAGAGGACAAACCAACTTTTCCGTACAGTCTGCAGGTGTGAGTTCTGTAAGGGCCGCCAGTTAAAAATCTCAGAGCAGAATGAGAGACTGAGTCTAGTGGTTTGAGAGCAGTGTGCAGATTCTACTGAGCATTCCACTATATCATCTAAAGGTGCACTTTGCCATTGATGGTAAGGGTGCCAAGATCATTGATAAAAATATTAAATAAAACTGGACCCAGGATTGAGCCCTGTGGGACACTCATTGTTTCCTGCCAGAGAAGTAACTCTGGGTCCACAGCCTTGGATTAAGACCAATCTTATGTAGGGAATCTAGAAGGAGATCATGGTAAACAGTGTCAAAAGCTTTAGTGAGGTTGATAAAAATGGCAGCACAGTACTTTAAAAGCTTGGGACATTTTTACTGGTCAGATAACGAATGATTATTGACTATCGGATGTATTAGAAAACCAGCTGAGATTAAAATCACCTTGGACCAGCATTTCTGATGCAGTGTAGCGGGACAGAAGCTCAGCTAGTTCATCTGTAGCAGATGATGGAGCAGAAGGAGGCCCGTAGACCTCTGCTAGGGGAAAGGAGTCCTTTTTCACAGCTAAGAACTCAGGACACTTTTCTTTTGCTCTACAGGAGATTTTGAATGAGGCTCTACAGGAAGTGGAGAGGGTTCTATGTAGATTAGTTTGGGTTCTTTATTCATGAAGAATGCTGATCTTAGGTTTACTCACAGTAATTAATGGTATAACCAGGTCTTCGTTTTTAGGCCGTTAACTAAGGTTAAGAACATGGTAAAATATGTTGTGCCTGCTGGGATGAACTCTGTCCAGAAGGATGGTGTAACGGTTGGTCCATGCTGATCAGCCGAAGAAGAAAATAAAGGAAGGAGGATGTACGTGCTGGAGTTGAGGATTTAATAAAATAAAGAAAACAAACCATGGATACAAACAGTAAAACTGACAGTATCTCTTCAGAGACAAAAGGACTGATAATGTGTGGACTCTCTAGAATCTCTAGAATCTCTAGATTCCAGCCTTGTCTACTAGCTAAGGATGTTCTAAGTATACAGCAAAGCACTTTTGTAAGTCACTCTGGAAAAGGGCGTCTGCTAAATGCCGCAAATGTAAATGTAAATGATAAAGACTGACTGAAAAAAGGGTCTTGTTGTCTATTTGTTTGGTGATGTTGTGAAGAGGTCTGAAGAAGTCTCTGCTGACAGTCTTGCTTGAATTATAAGTTTTATTATAAAGAAGACAATGTCAAATACAGATACCATGGATATCTGAAGAATCCCTCTCGGACGCATTGAGGGTCTTCTGAAATCTGAACTCAGAGATCTTGTTTGTATACTCCAATGTTCTAACAAAACTAGGGGCACCACATATGGAAAAGATCCTCCTGGAATGTGTAAAGGAAAGAGGTATATGATGTACACAGGAAAGAGCAGGACAGGGCCGCTCTAACAGACCATATGAACAATTTGTCCCTGTTCCCCTCAGAGAGAGCTCCACACCAGGTGTGACTTTCCACAAAAGCTGGACTATTACGAAATCACTAATGAACAGAAATACTAGAAAATAGACTTTTGGCCGATGTTAGGTTACAAATTCACCTCAGTCTTAAATACAAAGACAGAAGTACACACACCTGGGACACAATGATGACTGGGCAGGGTTACAAAGGAGACACAGCTGGGAATGGGCGGAGCAAGGGCAGAGACTGGACCAAAACAAAAACACAAGACAAAAGACAAAACCAAGACAAGACAGGAAGACAGGAGAAGTAGCAGGATTGATATGTGACATACGGTACATTCCGCAAGAGATTAAAATGGTCAATGAAAGCCAGGCTGGAGGACAAGCATGCATTTTGCAGCCAGGTATGAAGGTTTAAATGAGACTAAAATGGGCCAGAGATAAAAAAACTCTTTTCCCACAGTCTGTTAAGTCTCTCTTTAGGAGCTCTGTGCTTTGAGTTTTGATGTCACTATATCCAACATGTATGATGATGTTCTGTACAGAGGGGTGTTTCTGTAGCAGAGCAGGAAGCTGCTGTGAGATGTCTAAACTTTAGCTCCAGAGGTTGAGTGAACAGCTGCTGTGTGGTGTTTGAGGAATGTGGTTATGGAGTCACCAGTGAGGGTGCTTCGTGGGAGTCCTGCAGCAATGAGCGGACTTTTGGTTGCACAGCTGTGTCCAGCTGAGCGATGCCCAGTGAGTGAACAGGAGAAGGAGTGGAGTCCAGACTGGTTGCCGTTACTGCTGCTGAGTGCTGATTGGTTGGTATTTTTGATGCTGGGTGCTAATCGGTTGGCATCACTGCTTCTGAATGCTGATTGGTTGGTATTTTAATGCTGAGTGCTGAATGGAATTTCTGATGCTGAGTGCTGATTGGTTGGGATAACACATTCTCTGCAAATCACACTGCTTGATTGTGACATCATCAATGACATCACAGAATGGACTCTATAAAAAGAGGTTGTTCTGTCTCAGTTTGGGGTTTTCCTTACAATCGACTATAAAGGTATTTATCTAAATAGACTTATTATCTAGAACCGTTTGTAGAAGCAGTTCAGAAAATGGATGGATGGGTGGAAGAGACAAATTCAGCATTTATAACAATGTTCAAGGTAAGAACGTTAACCCGTTACATTCACTAAACCCAGAACTCTGTAGATGTGAATTATGAAGTGATTCTACTGAAAGTCAGTAAATGACCTCGATCTGAAGACTTAAACTGGTGTAATCTGAGCTCTGCTGGTTTGAGGCAGAACTGGTGCAGCAGAACTCTGATGAATTGTAGGTTTTGGTCCAGCAGAAAGGAGAGTCTGATCTTCTAGTTCTGAAAGCATGTATCAGTCTTTCTGAGAAGCTCAGAGAGAGAAATGGCCTCACTTTAGAGATGTTCTTCAAATGATAAAATACTGTTTTTGTCCAATTAAAATACCGGTCAAAGGTCTCTCCTGGATTTCTCACTTCTTGGCTTGGATTAAATCCTAGAACAAATAATCCAGACCTTCATATCGAAAATGCAGTTCAAAAGAGCATCAATCGGTCAGACGTCATCGGGAGACAAGTTGGAATTGGGTCAAAGGAACATGTAGAGGCCGTCAGTTCTGTTTGTTTAAGTTCAGCATCAACCAGGTTAAAATGTTCCAACTTAACATCATCTCTGCACAAGAATGACATCATAGAACAGTATGACATCATAGAGAAGCATTACTTCATTAGGTTCTGTTGTGATGTAAGTGTTCTAACATTTCCACATATTCTTCCTCCAGACGACAACAGAAGGAGCAGCTGGACTCGTTCTGAGGAGCAAACTTGACCACTCATGGGATTTCCTCAATCATCTGTGTGTAGACAGCTGTCTGTGTGATGTGGTCATCAAAGTGGGTGAGGTTGAATTCAAAGCCCACAAGGTCGTCCTCAGTGGACGCAGTGAATATTTCAGGTGGGACAATTTCTCTGCAGCATTTGAAAGTTCTGTTTCTCTGCATCTTCTTCAGGAAGGTTCACTGTGTTTTATTTATCATTCGCAGAATTTTGTTCACAAGCAGCAACTGGAAGTGCTCTGAAAAGACTGAGCTGGACATCCCAACTGTGACTCCGGACATAATGGAGCTCGTCTTGCAGTACATCTACACCTGTGACATTATCATCACCTCTGAGAATGCAGGACCTCTTCTGACCGCTTCGACCTATCTGTGCATCGATGACCTTGGTGAGTTCTGCTGCAGCTTCATAGAGAGTCAGCTCACCCCTGAGAACTGCATCAGCACCTGCAGGTAAGAAGGAATGGGGACGGTGGAGGAGGTCTGTCACTATAGAGCGTAAACTTTAAATTCTCAAACCAAACCATCAGCTTGATTTAAAATGACTAGAAGTGTCGAACAACAAAGGTCTTACTGGAACTGAACAGTGTGATATTTACTATTTTTATTGTGATATTTTATTTTATTGTGTTAATTATATATTTTTATGACTCCTGCTGGAGGGGGGCATTGTGTGAGTGTGTGTGTGTGTGTGTGTGTGTGTGTGTGTGTGTGTGTGTGTGTGTGTGTGTGTGTGTATAAGTGTGTGTCTGTGTGTGTATAAAACACAGAGAAACTATGAACCCTGTGTGTATAAGTGTGTGTGTGTGTGTGTGTGTGTGTGTGTGTGTGTATAAGTGTGTGTGTGTGTGTGTGTGTGTATGTGTGTGTGTGTGTGTGTGTGTGTTATGTATGTTCAGTTGTGGGTTCATGGTTTCTCTGTGTTTTATATTCTTGTCTATTTTGTGTCTCTTTCACTGAGTTAAAAAGACAATAAAGACACTTCACAAAATGAAACGTTCTTGTGTCTCTGCTTCAGGCTCGCTGATGAGACGCAGCACTATTCCCTGTATGAGCGAGCGTTCACCTTCCTCCTAGAACATTTTGAGGAGGTTCTAGATGAGGCAGAGGATTTTAAGGAACTCAGTCTGAAGGAAGTGAGCAGCATCTTGGAGAACGATAAGCTGAACGTGAAGCAGGAGGAGACAGTGTTTGAAGCTGTAATGAAATGGGTTCAACATGCTCCTGAACTTCGCTCCAGAAACCTTCCAACACTACTGTCGAAGGTACAGCTTCAGCTTCAGCAGCTCAGCTAAAAGTAGAATTTCCTCAAATGGAATTCAGAGGCTACTGAGTTGAAGTTTACACCCCACCCAGACACTGCACATTGGTATTGAATTTCACTGACCACTGAGGATTCGGGGTTTAAGAGCCCTTTTCTGCAACCGTCCACCTCTTGAAATATGATATGCATTAGTTTGAATTTCATTAGTATCTAGAATGTAGGGAGTATGGACGGAGGAAAGGTTCTCCGGTTCCCCATAGCAGTCATAGACTGCTGCTGCTGTTTATTTAACTGTAAAAGTGAATGAGGGGTGTGAACATGATTATCTATCACTAATGAACTTGTGCTGTGTGTTCTGTGTGATTAGGTTCGGCTGGGCCTGATTGAAGCTGACTACTTCCATAAGAACATATTGGACAACCTGCTGATCAACACCCAAGCGAAGTGTCAGCCCATCATTAATGATGCCCTGAAGATCTTGCTCCACCTCACCAGGAACCATGTGTCTAGCACCAGTATCCAGAACCCTCTAACTCGGCCCCGGTTACCACACTTAATCATGGTAGTCTCTGGTGGATGGAATACAGTAACACAATCACATACTGATGTCATCGAGGTCTATGACTCAAAGATTGATCGCTGGTTAAAGACTGACTGGTCAGAAAGAACCCCGAGAGCGTATCATGGCACAACGGTCCTGGGTGGATTTTTGTACCACATTGGGGGCTTCAATGGTATTAAGATCCTCAGCAGTGTACAAAAGTTCAATCTCGTCACAAAGACCTGGCACCCAGTGAAGCCCATGATTGAGTACCGTTCCCATGTCAGTGTTGTTGTGCTGGATGGACTCATCTATGTTATGGGTGGCTGCAGTGAATACCAGTGTCTGAGTTCAGCAGAGCACTACGACCCCAAGACCAATCAGTGGACCATGCTACCACACATGCATGACCAAAGGAGTGGTGCGAGTGCTGTCACCTTCAACAACAAGGTAACTGTGCTAAACTGTGCTAACTGTGGAGCTTCAACATCAAAAGTATGTAGAGTAACCTGAAAACACCCTGCTCTTGTACACGTATATGTAGAAGAAGCTTGAACGTTACATTTTTAAGCAGTTATTGGGTTGAATATTATATTTATTACATCACTTTGTGAAGAAAACGAATGAATGGATTGATGGCAGTGCTCTTGCACATTGTAGTTTTCAGAATTTGTCTTCATTCAGGATTTTATAACGTGCTGTTTTCTCCAGATCTACATCTTTGGAGGCGAAAATGGCAAAGATGATCTGAACACGGCCGAGAACTTTAACCCAGATACCAACCAGTGGACTTCTATCATGAACATGAGCACAGACAGGAGTGGACTGGGTGTGGCTGTTTTAGGCCAGCGAATATATGCAGTAAGTTCTCACTATTTCATAAAGCAGAAACAATGTTTTACAGTTACTTTACAATGAATTTAATAAAGGAAATCCATCCGTGTGTTTTTCCTGAAGAAATCTCCTATGTGCTGAACCTTTTCCTTGCTCTAAAGATCAGAGACTATTTTGTCCAAGTATGTTTTTAAATGATGAACTACTATATAGTATCCAACAGCTTTTATAAATGATTCAGTAACTACTGTCAGTCTTTCAGGAAGTTCTATTGATGATTTGATAACTACAGTAAATGATTCAGTTCTGTGCAGCTCCTGTTTGG
Organism: Acestrorhynchus altus; assembly: GCA_034509495.1. Classification (NCBI taxonomy): domain Eukaryota; kingdom Metazoa; phylum Chordata; class Actinopteri; order Characiformes; family Acestrorhynchidae; genus Acestrorhynchus; species Acestrorhynchus altus. The sequence goes on along the minus strand of CM067506.1, from coordinate 38,906,252 downwards.
TGATGACAGAGTAGATGCTGTGTGTCTGTTAGTTTCCCGACAGGCTGCTTATTAAATCAAAGGCTGCTAAATGTCAGTGAGGGGCCTAAAGTTTTAATGGACGGTGTGGACATTAATGCGGTCAAACGTTTCTATAATATAGACTATAACTCCTGCTTTTCTGTGAATAGGTCGGAGGATATAATAGATCACATGGATATCAATGGCTGAAATCTGCTGAGTTCTACGATCCACACCGTGACTCCTGGACATCTGTGTCCCCTATGAACCAGTATCACCTCGATTTTGGTATTGAGGTAAAAAAGACATCCAACGTCCTGCTAATTAAAATCACATTTACTATTTATCATTTACATCAATGTGGAACCAATAATAATGTACTGTTCTTGTTCTTCATCATTCTCTTCTCTCCTTTTCATTTTTGATCCTCCAGGTCCTGAATGGCTTCTTGTTCGCTGTAGGTGGTTTTGATGGTGTTGAGTACTATGACGAGAACCTCGATAAATGGTATGAAT